>JZLH01S0094352.1:21540-37410 GCA_001188425.1 Eucidaris tribuloides | reverse complement strand
GGCCATGCGTCGTGAATTGGGGCCTGCTCTAGGGTGGAGCCGTTTCATATTTTAGTGAAATTTGACATGTTTGTAATGGTTAGAGTACCTAAATGTGATTCAATTCTTCCAAGTTACCACTCATTTTAAAGCAAATTTATTAAGCTTTAAGATGACACCAAGTTTTATTCCATCAGAGTTCACTTAATAAAATTACGGGTGATTAAGTACACGATGGTGGGGGGTGGAGCAAATTGGGAGACGGAGATTGGGAGACGGTTATATGTTAAGTCTATGGGAGATTTTACAGCCAAGTTTCATTTTGTTTTTTCTGCATCTTACCAATCACCAATATCACTGAACTATATATCAAACTGAAGCTTATTTATTACTCTTTCAAGTGATTCCAAGTTTTATTTCAATAAGAGTTCAATTAAAAATAATTATGATTAATTAAGTACAAGATGGTGGGGGTGGAGCAACTTTGGCCATAGAGATTGCATTGGGACATGGTACTGTGTTAAGTCTATGGGAGAACGTACATCCAAGGTTTATTTGGTCTTTTCTGTATCTTAAAAATAAGTATATCATTGACTCTATATATCAAATTAAAGCTCATTCAACACTCTTTAAAATGAAACCCTAATTATTTCTGTAGCAACTAAATTAAAGAAATTACACTTGATTAACTAATTTCTTTACAAGTTGTGATATTGTATCAAATAGGACACGGTAAGCCAAACATACAACTCAGAAAAACGTGTTTTAGCAAGTGTTGCCATTAATTTTTTTTGCTAATATAAATAGATATTGGTTCTGCATTAAAGATCCTTATTGTAGTTTAAGAGATACAATAATAAGGCCTCCAAGTGGACTGTGTGCTTTCTTTATGAATTTATGTAATATTACACATTTTTCATGCAAATTTTGATATCTGCTGCTCCCAAAGTCATAAAAATAGTTCTACTAGGGGTATCCCTGTGAGTTTGGTCTCATTGGATTGGAAATTATCTGTACTTTACAAAAGTGTGCTTGTTTGGGGGGTAGGTACTTTGATGTAGATGTGAGGCCACTTTAAAATGACCCTACTTTTTAACCTCACTTTTATGAATATTTTGATTCATATTTCCTTTAGACTTACCCCCACTTCAATTCAGTGACCATAATTGGAAAGATGAGACTATTTCCTTTCAGAAAATATATACTTTTACTATGTTTGCATGTATAGTTTAAAAGTTATAGAGGGTCAAGTCCAGAATGTCGCGCGACACTCCAAATTTGCCAATGAAACGCAAACAGGCCCCACTTCACGACGCATGGCCATATCTCTATTCTCTATTACTCAATACTGCTATTATAGCAGCAACTCTAGGAGTACAAGTTGAAGTTAACATGGCATTGTTTTGTTTAGGTATCTGGGAGAAAAAATACATGGGGGCTTGGGGCGATTTCACCACCAAAATGGCCAAAAGAGCCCCCGTAAATTGCCATAGGCTTCAATACAAGAGTGTCTGGAAAGCAATCAAACAGGAAAAGTAGCCCCCGAAAAGAAAATTTTATTTGTTTCCCTGTAATAGGCACAGACCCCTGCTATCACCCACAAGCGTTCCTGTGATTATGGTGATGTTTCTGTTTATGTTATCCCGCGGTAAGTGTTTGACTTCTGCATATCAAGCAGTCAACAAAATACATGCTTAAAAAAATACCCAAAATATATATATATATATATATATACATTTGATATCAGTTTGGAAATTTATTCAAATTTTAGAATCCAATCAAAGAATGACCTACGTCATTGTTTGCAAACAAATGCTACAGTGTTGCCAAAATAGGCGTGTTCAGAGTGGTTTTCAACCACTTTCCCATCAACAAAATGACAAATTAACCCATTGGAGACGATCTGATTTCACTATAACACACATTTTCCATAGAACCCAATACGAGTTAACTCGTACTTAGTCTCCATTGGGTTAAGCAAATTTGAAGAAAAAATGATCACTGGATTCTGAAGGAAGTTTGACAAATATATACCATATGAACAGTAATGAATAAGTTTCATAAATTGATCACCCCGCACCACATAACATTCACACATAAATGAGCTTCAAGCAATTTGTTACTGAAATAGGTGTAGTATGTCATACATTTCCCTGTTTTATGTTGTGCTTAAAATCTGGAAGTCTCTGACTCCTGAAATGTACTTCGTGACAACGTTTGTGCAAATTGATTGCTAGTGGTATATCTGTAGCAGCTCCCTGTTCATGTACCCCATGGGGGCCAGTGTCATTACAACGTGTACACCATGCGCATGTGAAAAGACGTGTAAAAAGGGGTTGTTTTTCACGGTGGATGATGTACATGTACGTGTGTACAGTGAAAAGGGTATCAAAATCGCCGAAATCAGGGGGAAAAAAGAGTATAATTTTAACAGAAAGTTTTCTTTAAAAGGGTTATCTTTTCAAACTTGAATACTTGTTAAGGGTATTCTAAGATCTCCGATAATTACTTGTTTAGGATATTCCGAGATCGACATATATTTACTTGTTTAGGGTCCATTTTGAAAGTCATACACGGGCAACACGCGCATGGTGTACACCTTGTAATGACAGTGCCCCCCCCCCCCCCCCCCCCCCCCCGTCCATGCTACATGTACACATTATCATTAGAATGAAAATTGTTTCTTCACCGAATAATTACTGGGCACACGTCTCTACCAACAACCATTCACCATTTGAGGGTATCTGGCACATGTATGATGGTATTATACTTGGAACCACACGGATCGATTGACTGCACTTTGCAATATTAAAAAAACATTACTTTTGTTTGGCTATCACCTTTAGCTTAACATACCCTTCCGAATAGGCCACTACCTCGTAGGTATTTCGGCAAGTGGACAGTCAAATTGTCACTTTTTTCAGCGGTAAGTTCCCCCTCCCAAATTGAGTTGTTTGCTGATAACACTCATACCATCATAATCCATTGCTTGCCAGTTAACCAAGTCTAATTTGGGCAGACTTTATAGAGCCTGTTCAAGTGCTTTGGGAAGCAAACCATACCATACGGTACTGTGCCAATCCAATGCTTTTTGTGCCAGATTGGTTTGTTTGCGAGCATTCAGATGTTTATGTAGGAAGCGAACCTCCGAGGTTCAAATTCGGTACGCTTGACACTCGAATCTGAGGGGATCACACGTGAAGGTATGCAGAATGCATTCAGCAGAACTGTTAAATTTTTGGAGTGACGTGCAGGGAGATTCACTTTTGCCTGCCAAAATGCGTTTGTTCTAGCCAACTTACGAGCCAAACAACTTCTGACAAGCTGGGGGCAGGGGGCCGACGATGACCAAAACCATTTTTTGCTCGCCAAAAAGATTTTTACCCATGATATTACTAGCCAAACAACTTCTGACAAGCGGGAAGCAGGGGGCTGATGATGACCAAAACCATTTTTGCCCGCCCCCCAAAATTTGTACCTTCCAATTTACTAGCAAACAGTGACTGTACAAACAGTTTGTTTTCTTCACTTGTACACATTTGGCGGGAGATTTTTCATAAAGCGGGAGATTGGTGGGACGGAGGGAGGATGAGCCCAGTAGTGGGAGACTCCCACCAAAAGCGGGAGGGTTGATACCTTCATTCAGGTGTGTGGTTTGCCTTGGCATGCCTAGACCATATCTGGAGATACGTGGTCCGCAGTGGCATGCTTCTGGAGTGGTACCATGTGATATGTTTCTCGCTTTAGGAGTATTAATGCCTCCTCTGGTACAGTTCGGTATGGTACGGTTTAGGAGAATGCTTGAACAGGCACTTAGACTTCTATACCAAATACCTGGTCTTAGGATTAGGCATATGGTATCAAAAGCTTCAATGCAAGTCCAAGTCTACGTGAAGTCCATGTACATTGGTCATGTACAAGCCTGACATTCTGATCTATCACAAACAATCAGACATTGCTGTAAATCGCTTGCTGCTAGCACTCATGCCATCATGATTGTAACCTATTACTTTCCAGTTATTTTACAAGTCTAGTCTAGACTAGATGGACTTGGACCCTGGACTTGGACTTGAAAACCAAAAATGTAGACATGGACTTGAGCCTCTAATAATCCATATTTTTTTTATCGTTCGAAATAGAAATCAGAAATAGAAATCCTTCGAAAATTCATTTTGCACAATTGATCGTGGGCCGGCAGTCATTGAACAGCGCCAGATCGATGTTGCTCTATCCCTTTAATCGTTGAACGCCAAACAGGATAGCAGCAACTCCCATCTTTTAACGTCTTTAGGTCTCAAAAGCATGATGAGAATCCACTGTAATTCTGGAATTTTAAGCCTTGCTTTATTTCTCAATTTGTTACATTTTCATAGTTTAATCTTGCCCTTTAAAAACAGAATTCAATACATGTACAAAATGTAGGTCATGGACAGATGGACTTTCCCATTCCTTATTTACATAGTGTAATTTAACTCTGTGTGTGTTCGGGGGGGGGGGGGGTGTATTTTACTTGACGTAGGTTCTGATTTTCAAAATTCAATTTTAAACAACAAAAAGGACAAATCATTTGCATCTAGACCAACTTGTTCTGTCCTTTCCTTTGAAGGTGTTATTTTTCGTAAAATGAGACTTTGTGCAGAGTTTTAATGGAAACAAAGTTTTGGAAAGGCACCAAGGCCGATAGAACAAAGGACATTGTCATTGAAGCCTGGAGTCGTGTATGAGTGCAGTACAAAGGGCACCACCAAGGCCAAAGAGAGGGCCACTTAGGGCCATGGCCCAAGGTGGCCTTCAGTTGATTTCTGCCAGGACTATCATAACAGAAGCTGTGCATGCTCTGCAGCAGCATACATATCTCATTCATGTAGTCTCGGTCATCAACTGCCCATGAAAGAGGATATATTCACAACTTACAGTGCTCAAAATAGTTTGGGACTTCGGGAAATTGAGTACAGAGTGAAAGAGACATCTTAGGGCGTGTTCACAGTAGAGCTAGTTTGCCCCACATCCCGGATTCAACCCGGGTCGATCCGGATCAAACGTCAGGTGTGAACAGAAAAATAGGCTGAAAAAAAATGATCTGGATTGAAAATTTTACTTGTGGGAAACTGCAGGTTTCAATCTGGATCAACCCGCATCAACCCACATCGATCCCTAATGTGAACAGAAATTGCCTTTTCGATCCGGATTGATCCGGATTACCGGAAGTTGCAACCCACTGGGTACGATGTTTAGACACTGAATACATTGAAGAAATCAGCGCCGTGCCTAATGTTAGTGGAATCATCAACATTTGGTATTGGCTTACAGTGTTGTAGTTGAGTCATCACCTTCCGAGGCCAAGACCGAGTCCGAGTCACTACCTACGGAGGCCGAGGCCGAGTCCGAGTCCGAGTCACTACCTTCCGAGGCCGAGGCCGAGGCCGAGTCCGAGTCACCAACTTACGAAATAATGCAATATTTTGGGCAAAATTTTAACCCTTAAAATTACTGAAATCTTACAATCAATTCAACACAATCTTTCAACCATTCATTCAAATTAACCAATTACTGAAATTTATCAATTTGGAAAAAATTAAAACAAAATAAAGCAAAAGCTCTTCACTTTGAGGTAAACAGTATTTGATGTAATTGTAAATGACTAAATGTCTTCGGAACATTCAGCTAATAAACGGGCCTCGACTTTCACCGTGCCTGTCTTGTTGCAGTATAGAGCAGCGACATCATAGAGAAACATTGACCCATATGAATAATAGGGAGAGCAGCGGGGCTAGTTGCGGCGCTCGTGGGGTAAGTTGGACATTGTAATTTTCTCTTACAGCTTAAATTTTTTTTTTTCGATAATACACTCAGGTGGTAGGCATTGGCAACACTCTCCACCATAAAACTTTGAGCCAAATTAGATTTGATATGATTTTGCTAGAGGGATAAGTTTGATTTTTCGCCTTCTGAGTAATTTTTTCTGATTTCTCGAAAAATTTTGATTATTTTTACTAAAGGCTAAGAATTAAAAATTTGAGTATTGTTATTTATAATTAGGCGTGTATTTATCTATAAAATAGGCTAGTATTTTGGTCTTGTTTTGCTTAGTTTGACCACAGGGTATTCAACAGTCCCAAAAATGCCCTCGGGTTAGTTGGCACTTTGAGCCAGGGGTTAGTTGGCACACATTTTGGCAGGTGTGTGCCAACTAACCCCCAATACAGAATTATGAGTTACGTGTATAATGTGTGCCATTCACATAAATTGCATTCGCAAAGCCATTTACTTCCAGTTTTTTTTTCCAAATAAATGATACACAATGTTGAAAATGTTACTTAGGATCCAAAACCAAGACCAGACCATACCAAGACCAGGCCAAGTACAAAATCAAGACCAGACATATTGGGAAGATAAGAATAACGCAAACTTAGACCTATGCAAATTTATTAAAAATTCAAAATCAAATAAAAGTGCTAATTCTCTATATTCTTAATGTTTGTGAAAATCTATCAGACTGTAAGAAAAATGAAAATGTATTTTATTTTTAAAAAACTGTGTCAGTGTGAGTGCATGCTGTACATGTATGTTTGCCTACGCATGTGTGCGCTGCGTGTGTGTGTGTGTGTGTGTGTGGTGTGTGTGTGAGTGTATGTATGTAGTAGTAAAGTGTTGAATGTTTATGCGACTAAGAAATATTAATGGGTATTCATCTGTTTCACTTGTGATTGAAATAGTATGTGATTTTTGTACGGTAACATGTACAGTACCATACATAAAACTATTGTGCCAACTTACCCCACCCCATGTGCCAACTAACCCCGGGGGTGGGGTTAGTTGGCACACTTGACATGATGTCATTTATTGTAAAATATATAAGAAACTAAAAATGTTTGAACTGAAATTGTACCCCTCATTTATAGCCCAGATAACACCCTTCATACTAGTATAGTTAAAATTTAATTAATCAATTTATTTAACTCTTGAGAGGCAAAATCCCAAAAATCGTGCCAACTAGCCCCGCTCTCCCCTAATTATGCAAAACTTACGAGCTGGGTAAAATAAAGTCATATCCATCGATCAGAAGTGAATTTACTTAGCTTTGAGTTATATTAGGAGTTCCATAATTCTTTTTGGCATGGGGTCTATTCGTTGGAAATATTTCAAAATCATTGTCCAAACAAATCAAATAGGGTTTATTCTTAGGTTCACCACATTATATAAAATCTTGCGGCCTCGACCCGGCCTCGACCCAAATCTCTGAGGCCGCATGGTACGAGTCTGAGGACGAGTCCGAGTCACGGGATTACGAGGCCGAGGCCGAGGACTGGCAAAGTCGGCCTCGAGGCCGGTCTCGAGGCCAAGGCCGGCCTCGAGTCCTCCATCACTGTTGGCTTATAAGAATTTGTTGCATTGCCCGCCTTATTCCGTCCAACTTTTTTCTGCTTCTGGCACGGTATCGCTGATGTTTTCGACAATATGTCATGGGCAACAGTTGTCGGGTATTTACATCGATACCCGCCATGATTCAAGCTACGTCACAGGTCATTGATACGAGAACGTTAACTTCCGGGTTGGATATGCCAATTTCTCATGTGGATTGATGCAGGCCGAATGTTCGTCACACCTAGTGTGAATGGAAATATGAATCCAGACTAATGCGGATCGATCCGGATTGAACCCACATTGGCCCACGTCTTGGCTACTGTGAACACACCCTTACAATACATGACTATGTTCATTCAAAGAGTTACCTTTAACATCCGATGTTGCAGTATAGTGGACATGACAGGTAAAAAGTGTGTTGCAGATTTTCTTGTCTGGCAGCCAGTAACACATTACCTCCTGGAACCAGCTCACTTTAATGTATGGGAGTCATGTTACTGAAATTATCCCATTCACTGTACAACAGAGACACAGGTACAGACAGACACACAGGCAGACATAGAATAAATACACTTGTTTTTACCATGCATTTACATGTAGCACAAACTCCTCCTGTTTCACTGTTATCCTTTCTGAATCAAGTCAGACTTTAACCCTGTTGGGTCATGCTATACAGCATTGTGATTCGATTAGACCATGAAAGTAATATAAACTATTAAATTTACATTTTCTAGTTAAAAGTCTAAATGGTACATATTTATTTCCTTCATTTATACTGGTCAGAAATCATGCATTTTATGAGTCAGAGGCATATTCCCTTCAGGATGAAAATATATTTAATTAAACATTCCATCATTTTTCGTGTTCATTTGTGGAAGCCCATCACCTCGTAGTGTGCAATATACATGTACTGTAAAAATAACTGTAGGCTTCTGTGCGAACTCGTCATTCCTGAGACGTAAACAGTAATTACTAGCATGTAGTCAGGGCTGCACACTAAGTTCTTTAGAGTCATTTGCCATTTGGGCAAGTGAAATTATCACATTTTAAAGCCCCCTCACACCTGTCGAATGTAGGCGGACGAAGGGTGACAAATGGGAAAAATGCACGAAATGCACGCAAATTCAACGAATTCAAATAAAATTTCTGTCAAATCATGCGATCAGTAACTATTGTCAAATTTGATCAACGAACGGTAAGCGAAGGATAAATATGACATGCGAAGGATATCAATTTTTCGGTTCACCTCTTTGAGTAAATTGCAGCCGAAGGCGAGCGAAGGGTTGATATAACCCAATAAGACGAACGAACAGTGAGCAATGGTTTGATATGGCATGCGATTAGAAACGAAGACAAGGGAATAGATCTGGTGTTCTTGTACGTTTGTGTGCGCTCCTCGGGGTGTAAAAAAGCGACCAGGTCCGTCCGGATTTCAGTACGGCCAGAGAAGTCATCCACGCAACATGCCTACAGTGAAAGGAAGAGGCAAAGAGTAGCGTGGTGACTGGCAGGTCACAGTGAGCAGCTCAGAACTCGCCAAATTATTCGTCTGGTCATTCGCTCGCATTCGCAATCCATAATTTGTCTTAGTATCTCTTAGCCTTGTCTTCGTGTATGTATCACTATTAAAATTGAGTAAAAGTTAGTATTGGGTTCCCTTCGCATAGAAGATGGCAAGCGAAAATCTGTTTGTCATAGTATCTTTGTTTCCATACGCAACTCATATTTTGTCATCGTGTTGCTTCGTTAAGGGTTCTTTCGAGATCAGTCCACTTTGGCAAAAGCACGATGAGGGACTATGCGCGACAATAACACACGAAGGATAAACGAACGATTACCGCAGACTAAATAAGAGATGCGAATTCAAACAGATGACCAACGATTTTTCAATTCGTCACGAAATTTTAAACATGTTCAAAATTTCCACGCGAATTTGAATAATCGCAGCTGTTAGTTGAGAAGGTGTACAAACCCAAACACGAAGGGTAAATATGATTTACTATCAGTTACCATTATAAACGATTGAAAAAAAAATGCCTTTCGCCAGCCATCGCAAGGCATATTTCAGGCAATTCGGTTAGGTGTGAGGGGGCCTTTAGATTTTTACTTGCATAAATGAAAAATGTACTTGCCTCAAAATAACAAATGATAAGAACATATTATTTCTGTGTACATTTAACCACTACCACCTTTTATGTGGCATTGGTACTGAGGGGTGTAAAAGGTGTGGTTTATAGGACTTCATGAAATTTTACCATAATTCTGCACAGGCCTGCTTGTCAAGCCAAGCCATCATCATAGACTGACAACGCACATGTTTTACACTCCAAACGTCCGACTCAATCACAGTACGAAAATGAAGTACAATGAAGAAAGTATTGATGAAAATTAGTGTTAACCTTTAAGTTTTACTGATGACAAATGTATGGTGTTTCACACATACATTGTTCACATTTTGTACCATTTATGACATGTGTTCAGGTTTAACATCAAATTTTTACTTAATGTACCCACTTGGGCAAGTAGAATTTCAATTATTGATTTTTTATTTGCCCAACATGAAATTTTACTTGCTCCGGGCAAGCATGCAAATGCTCGCGTCGAGCACTGGTGTAGTAATTAAATTACTAAACCTGATACAGATGTATCAAAAATGTTCATCTCTGTTTAAAGTGCTCATAATGAAACTGCCAGTAATCTTAAATGTGCATAACCATTATATAATGCTTCAACTTTTCTTCATATCCAATGCACACTAATTTCATGATCCCCTTTATGTCTTCATCACAGTCACTCTCATTTTGTTAACTCTTAACGTGCCAGAGGATTCAAAGCTCTATGGACTTTATGTGTATTATGTGGTGCAGATCTGCGACTTCGGCACATTAAGAGTTAATGATCGTATATATTCCTAATTTCTCAGTGTGTGTGCATGCATTGTATTAATGACATTTCACCAACTTTATCTATAATGTGTTTCTTTAATTTTTCTCTATTTATAATTTCTGTGTGTATATAACATTTTCTTTTATTCAGTGTTTAGCATGCCTAAGAAATGAACAATTCTATTGTATTATCTCAACATACACTGTACGTAAGCATGTAAATTAAATTAATAATTTATACTACATTGTGTATTTAGGCATGAAAAGACCATTTGAAGGGAAAAAAATAAATGTAATTCTGCAAATTGCAGGAAGATAAATTTATTATTGTGACCACTCTTATTTCCAAATAAATGACTTAAATTTTTGAATATAGAATATGGACAAATATTAATGAGTGAAATAAATATATAGACAAATAGATATGACTGAGTAAAAATTATCTTTTAATCAAAGATAACAAGGAAGAAATTTGAAAATATTATCCTGTTCAGTTTTGAGAACATGACATACGCCATAACGAGGGGGAGGGGGGTGGGGCTTCTAGAGCACAACAGAAGATGATGCAATAACACTGGTTTGCATCTGTTCCTGAACTAAAGAAATGCATAGATGAAGATACTTACATGTATCTTTTGTTATATTCTTGGAAGCCCCCCAGCTATGAAGGAAAAAGCGATGTCTCATTCTCAAAACACAACAGGTCTATAGAGTACCAAAGTGTGATGTCACTCTGGTTCAGAAATATGTGTGGAACCAGGTGCAGCACGCCGCAGTTGGTTGTTTCTACCATTAGGAGAGCTGCATTTGCTCTGAGTTATGGTTTTGCTATTGTCCCTGAGAGTATTTCCGAACCACTGTGAGGTCATCACTTGTGCTCTCTGTATGGTAGTTAAAGGGCAGTGACATGATTGGGAGAAATAAAAAAATGCCTCTCAAACCAAACTGGTTGAAAGATATACCATTACCAATGGAGACACCATCTAGAGTGTATCTCCTGGCTGGAAAGATTTATCCTGAAATTGTTTACTTGAGCCGAATCAAGCATACATACTAGCATTTTGTTCTCTCAAGCCCCCATAGAAATAGATCCCATAGAAAGCTACACAACACATTTGTCTGTCACAAGTTTTGACTGAAAAATTTTCGCAGTAGAATCCTTGAACCGTTTACTTGATTCTAAACTACAATGTAGTTTCATCCCAAGTTGAGGACTAACACAATCATGTCATTTACCTTTAATACACAGACACCCACACTACAACAACAAAAGCACCATTGTAATGATTGTTTCAATGATTTAATTCCCAAACAGGCAAGAGGATGTCATCGTCGGAGGAACGGCTCAACGGGGCAGATGGGATACGACCGTGGATCCTAAAGATGCTGACGACATTTGGAAACGAGCCTGTGATATTGTACCTAGTCTGAAGGTGAGATTTCGTTGTCTATTTGGCAGAAGGGCCTTAACACTAAATTGTCCGTAACTTTCACATGAAATCAAAGTAGTGTGATATTTAAATACATTGGTATGTAGAAGAAAATACAATCCAAGAACCTTTAGCAATTTATAGGATGGAGTGAAAGCCTCAGTTTCAGTGGAATTATAGTGACTATTAGACTATGATCTGAATTATTGTCTATTAGAGACAAAAATTTCTAGCATAAACATAAACCAAATGGCAATTGCCTGTCACACAATTTTCAGATTCTAGGTAATTACTAATCTTCAGATTTCACAGACATATCCTTCATAAATTACCAAAGGGAATGAATGATGTTTTATTGAGCTGCAGGAGAGGTGCAAAGGAGATTTCTTGCCTTTAAATGTTTGATGGGTTAAGCCGCGTTTACACTATGTTCCCGGCGGCCATGGCAACCACGTATCAGGTAACTGTTGACAAAACGGGATGGACGTGAGACCACACGGGAGGACGGGCTGGGCAAACGTCACAGTCCGTGTTGTCGTGGATGCCGGGCCAGATTTGGTAGCTGTCAAAAAATTTGCCACAGTAGTCAAGGTGAGGATGAGAAACCTAGTAGGCCGTAGGAAAACGAGGGGAACGCAATAAAACTCGACAGTACGTTATAGGCCGTAACAGCACTTAGAGGTGATCAGTAGTCGGTCTTTCCGCTTAGTCTCACGTCCATCCCATTTTGTCCACGGTGGCCTGAAACGTGGTTGCCGTGGCTGCTGAGAACATGTGTAAATGCGGCATTATACTTACGCCAAATATTTTCGGTTTTACAAGTGCCAATTTTCTGTTTTCTCCAGTTAACAAATGTCACATTCTGTTTTTCTCCACATTGTACTTTTGCAATTTTCCAGCTGAATTTGGGGGAAAAAAAATCATAAATAAAGTCAAGCTTACTGGGCTCGTGGGGGCTTTGATTCAGGTTTGGGGACATATTTACAGATAACGCACAATTTCTTTGGCTTTATTAGCCAGATTAGTTTGGGTTTTTTTTTCAATAAATTTGTTTATTAATTTTATGGGGGAGGGGCATGACTTTTAATTTTTTTTTTTCAAAAGGCTATTTTCCGCGTTATACCTCAAACTCTGTGATTTCTGCAGAAAATGAATCTTGGCTTATTCTGTAACCTCTCTCCCATTCTCATCCACAGAGTGCCAAGATTGTCAGCCACTGGGTTGGTCTGAGGCCAGCACGTTCCAAGGGAGTGCGTGTGGAACCAGAGACGATGACATTCGGCAGTCAAAAACTAAAGGTGCAGTGAACAATTGTAATAGAGGCGACTCCCATGATAACAAATTTCTCGTGACCGGCAATTTCCTTTTGTTGTATTGAAATTTTGTTATAACCAGACAGTGAAAGTACATGTACATATACAGATATATAAATGATAATTTTGGGACCTGAATTTCTACTTGGTTGTAACAATAATTTCGTTATAACCATATTCATTATAATGCACTGTAGCAACTTTCCAGTACACGTATTGTGCATGAACCTGTTGCAGGGAGTATTTTGTTTTGGTAAATGGTGAAAATTATTATTTTTTTTTTCGTAGGGGGAAGGGGGTGGATTTACATGTATATCATAAATTATTGGCCCAAAAGTCATGCACTTTGAAGTCCACCTTTACGTCAAGACGGTCAAGTTGATTTTAAGAGAAGCACAAAAATACGAGAAACGTACTGATGAAGGTTTGGCAAAATCTACCAACCCATAACATTTATGATTTGTTAACATTTTAATTTGAGATGTCACATGCGAGGGCCACCCCTAAATTTCATGTCAAATTGACATTTTATCAGAAAGTTTTAAGTGATTTTACATGTGCATTCATAATCATCAGACATATTATTTAATACACCTTTCTAGTGAAAAAAAAAATTGAATTCAGTCATCATGAACCATTAAATGAAAATTAAAAGAATTATATCACATGACATACATGTATGGGGAGCTGCTTGCATGTGACATCACAAGATCAAAATTTGAAAATCTACAACTTTATTATTGTGTGATGGATTTTCGGCAGAGTTTTATTAACTGTTTTTCTCTCATTTTTCTGCTTTTAAAAAAACCAACTTGATGTCAGGATGGACATCCCCTTTAAACATTTAACCCTATATTAACTGGGGGGGGTCAATTTGACCCCCCCCCCCGACAAATTTCGCGACCACGCCACCGCGCAAAATTTTTTCAACGCGTCGCTCGCCGACTTTTTACTTTCAAGTCTTGCGCATCTTTTGAGACCGTTTTCGCGAAAATGGGACATACCGTTACGACGCTGCGTGACTTTTAATACATACATGTCAACCCCAAAATTGCTCAAAAACGTGATTTTGTGTACAAAATCAATGGAAATTGTGTTTTCAGCCATAAATCATAAATGTATGATTATTTTTGCTTTTACTGCTTGAAATGAATTAATTTTATGCTGTTTATAATTGCAAAAGTGTCCCCAACAAATTTCATCGAAAAAACAATAGAAAACAAAGGTCGAAAAAACAAAGAAATACATAAGAAATTCACAAAACAATAAAATACATAAGAAATTAATTCCAATTCGGCAAATTGTTTTGTAGATAAATGTAAGAAATGTCAAAATGAATATTTTCTCTCCAACAAATTACCTGTCTACTTAGCTATTGATAAGTGAGTTTATAGGCGACAACCAGAATTCATACACTTAATTGGCATAAATTATATACCTTAAGAAAATCTAGGAAAGGAATTAATTTATTGATAAATTTTACTCATGCAGTCGTGCCAGTTTACATCCGGCTGCTATGCGCACGCAAATTTTCGCCTGGCGAATAGTAATTTTATGTTTTCACGAGAAGCTGCATCTCGCCCGGGCCGAGATCTTAGGGGGGGGGTCAACTTGACCCCCGTCTGCGCCGGCCCCCAGAGGTGAAACCCGGTCTGAAATAGCCCAGTTAAAATAGGGTTAATGCACAGATGTAATTACTTAACACTTTGGATGCTATCGGCCCATATATGCGCCGAGAAGTTCCATACTTTTCAATTCGAATGACAAACGTCTCTGAAGTTTCTACAAATGATATTCATCGTAAAATGAAGACACATTGAACCAACTAAATGAGTTAAAATGTCTTGTCTCGACAGCATTTGGACTTTTATAGAAAAGCGTACATTTTTTAAAGGTTACACACATAAGTCCCAAACAACCCAGCACCCAAAGTGTTAAAGGAAGATGTAGCCAGCAAATAACAGGAATAAGTTACGAAAAGAAATGGCATTGTGAGAATTATGGTACATGGTGATAAATAAGGGGTACTGTGTGACACTCAACCTCAGCAAGGCCCTATAAATTGGTTAATTTCTGTTAATTTTACGTCTTTGCACGTTTCCTCCATCAAAAAAAAAAACCTTTTTTGGCAGGTTTAGGAGGAGGAGCTTATCATTTCAAAAGTGCATACATTACCATAGCGCGACTAACACACGTCAGGCGGCGTGCATCGGTCACATAGGGTCAGCTAAAGGCCAGCACACATGCGATCTGACTGGTTGGCAAGAACCCAAAGTTCTTCTTAACTTAGTCCTGTTAGGTGCTGGCTACATCTTACTTTAATGTATCCAATAATTTATGTATCATTCATTCTTTCAATTAAATTGTTTTGAATTCCATCTCCAGGTGGTGCATAACTATGGCCATGGTGGCAGTGGAATCACCCTCCACTGGGGATGTGCGGAAGATGCAGCCAAACTTGTGAAGAAGTCCCTATCGACTCCTCCTGTAGCCAGGTTGTAGACTACAGTAATGGGCTGGAGAAAGAGGGAGGGGCACTACACAAGAACACTTATTGTCACGTATTTTGAGTCTACCCTTTATATTAAAGGCTAATGACATGACTGGAAACACTTGAAAATGCCTCAAGAAGCAAATGATTTAGGACATGAACCAATGTATACACTACCTTGAGTGTAAATCTTGGCTGGAAGGATTTGTCTTGAATTTCTTTACTTAACCCATTGAAGGCAATTTGATTTTGCTTAAGCACACGTTTCTCATAGACCTCGTGTTCAGATATCTTGTGCCTAGTGTTCATTGAGTTAAAGGCAGTGGATCTCATTTGCAAACATACCCGGAGACCAGGAAAAAATAACCCATGCCCTTAGGCTATTGACGAAGGGCATGTGTGTGAAA
>JZLH01S0094352.1:7029-21515 GCA_001188425.1 Eucidaris tribuloides | reverse complement strand
CAGAAGTGATTTACTTAGCTTTTGAGTTATACTTAGGATCTCCATAATCTTTTTGGCTATGGCGTTTCTATTCCTCCTTGGAACAGAATTATCAATATTAAATGATTATAGAGAACAATATTTCAAATTATACATTGTCCAAACAAATCAAAATAGAAGGTTTGATTCTTAGGTTCACACTTATATAAATCTTGCGGCCTCGACTCCGCTCGACCCAAATCTCTGACGCCCGGCATTGTACGAAGTCTGGAGGACGAGTCCGAGTCACAGATACGGGCAGGAGGCGAGGATGGGCAAAGTCCGGCCTCAGAGGGCGTCTCGACGGCCAGCGGCCCTCGAGATTCCTCCATCACTGTGGCTATATAGGAATTTGTTGCATTTTTGCCCTGCCTTATTCCGTCCAACTTTTTCTGCTTCTGGCACAGGTATCGCTCAATGTTTTCGAACATATGTCATGGCGCAACAGTTGTCGGGTATTTACATCGATACCCGCTCATGATTCCAAGCTACGCACAGGTCATTGATCACGAGAACGTTAACTTCGGGTTGGATATGCCATATTTCTCATGTGGATTGATGAGCGAATGTTCGTCACACCTATGTGAATTGGAATATAATGAATCCAGACTACATGCGGGATCGATCCGGATTGAACCCACATGGCCACGTCTTGGCTACTGTGAAACAACCCGTACAATACAATGACTATGTTCTGTCAAAAGTTACCATTTAACATCGATGTTTTGCAGATCATAGTGGACATGGACAGGTAAAAAGTGTGTTGGGCAGGATTTTCTTGTCTTGCAGCCGTACCATTACCTCCTGGAACAGCTCCTTATAATGTATGGGAGTCGTTACTGAATTATCCCAACTTCACTGTACACACAGAGACACGGACAGACAGAACACACAAGGCAGACATAGATAAATAATTGTTTTACCATGCATTTACATGCTAGCACCAAACTCCTTCCTGTTTCACTGTTATCCTTCTGAAATCAAGTCAGACTTTAACCCTGTGGGTGTGTCATGCTATACAGCATTCGTGATTATCGATTAGCCATTGAACGTAATATAAAACTATTACAATTTACATTTTTCTATGTTAAAGTGTCTAAATGGTACATATTTAATTTCCTTCATTGTATACCTGCGTCACAGAAATCATGACTTTTATCGAGTCAAGAGGCTATTTCCCTTCAGTTTATCCCGCAAATATATTTAATTAAACATTCGACTCATTTTTCGTGTTCATTTGTGGAAGCCATCAGCCTCTACCGTGTTTGCAACCTATAATGTACTGTAAATAACTGTAGGCTTCTGTTGCGAACTCGTCATAATCCCCTTTGGGGGGGGGAAAACGTAACAGAATTACTAGCCATGTAGTCAGGGTCTGCACACTAAGTTCTTTAGAGTCATTTTGCAACTGGGCGGCCAACTGAAATTATCCATATTTTAAAGCCCTTCACACCTGGCTCGAATGTGAGAGCGGCGTGACCACGCACCTACGAAGCGGATGACAAATGGGAAAAAATGCAGCAAATCGACGCGAAAATTCAACGAAATTCAGAATAAGATTTATCTGTCAAATCATAGCGATCAGTAAACTATTGTCAAAATTACTGCATCACACGACGGTACACGAAGGATAAATATGACATGCGAAAGGTATCAGATTTCTTTTTCGGTTCACCCTCTCTGCAGTAAATTGCAGCGAGGCGGACTGCGAAGGCGTTGCATATAAACCTCAAGAACGAACGAACGGTGAGCAATGGTTTGATATGGCATCCGCGCATTAGAAACGAAGACAATGAAATAGATCTGGCTGTTCTGTACCGTTGGTGTGCCGCTCCGGGTGTGTAAAACGCGAACCAGCGTCGTCCGGATTTCAGTACGGCCAAGAGAAGTCCAATCCACGCACATGCCTCAGCTGAAAGGAAGAGGCAAAGAGTAGCGTCCGGTCGATGGCAGGTCACATGTGAGCAGCTCAGAACTCGCACCAAATTGATTGCGTCTGGTCATCAGCCGCTCTGCGATTCGCACACTCCATAATTTTCTTAGTATTCTCTTACCTTGTTCTCGTGTAGGTATCACTATTAAATGAGTAAGTTAGTTTGGCGTTCCCTTCGCATAGAAGATGCAAACGCGAAATCCTGATTATGTCATAGTATCTTTGTTTCCATACGCAACTCATATTTTGTCATCGTAGTTGCTCGTTAAGGGTTCTCTTCGAGATCAGTCACTTTGGCAAAAGCACGAATGAGGACCATGCGCTTACAATAACACAACGGAAGATAAAACGAAGTACCGCCGAATAAATAGAGATGCGAATTCAAACAGATGACCAACGATTTTTCAATTCGTCCACGAATTTGTAACATGTTCAATTCACGGATTTTGGAATAATCGCAGCTGCTTAGTTGAGAAGGCTGTAAAACCAAACAACGAAGGGCGATAAATATGATTTACTATCACGTTTACCATTATCAAAACGGATTGAAAAAAAAAATCGCTTTCGCCACCATCGCAGGCATATTTCAGGCATTGTAGCGTCGTGAGTGGGCCTTTAGATTTTTACTTGCATAAATGAAATGTACTTGCACCTCAAACAATACAAATGAATAAGAACATTATTATTTCCTGTGTACATTTAACGAACCTACCACCATTTATCGCTCGCTTCGGTTACTGAGGTCGTATAAACAGGTGTGGTTTATAGGACTTCATGAAAATTTTTACCATAATTGACAGGCTCTGCTTGTCAACGGCCAAGCCATCATCATTAGAATGACAACGCACATCGTTTTACACTCCCAAAGTCGTGGTCTTCGCACTCAATCACAGTACGAAAAATGAAGTACCAATGAAGAATATTTGATGAAATATTAGTGTCACCTTTAGTTTACTGCATGACGAAATGTATGTTTACCACTACATTAAGTTCACATTTTGTACCATTACTGACATTGTTCAGTTTAACATCAAATTTTACTTAATGTACCCACTTTGGGCAAGTAGAATTTCAATTATTGAATTTTTTATTTGCAACCTGAAATTTTACTTGCTCCGGGGCAAGCATGCCCAATGCTGCGCTCGAGCACTGGCCTGTTAGTAATTAAATTAACTAAACTGATACAGATGTATCAACAATGTTCTCATCTCTGCTTTAAGTGCTCCTAATGAAACTGCCCAGTAACTCTTAAATGTGCATCAACCCATTATAAATGCTATCAACATTTTCTCTCATATCCAATGCAACTATTATCACTGTCCCCTTCTCTCGTCTTCATCACACGTCCTTCTCATTTTGTTGAACTCTTACACGTGCCAGAGGATTCAAAGCTTATGGGCACTTTATGTGTTTTATGTGGTGCAGATCTGCGACTCGCCATTAGAGTTAATGATCGTATTATCATATCCTAATTCTCAGATGTGTGCTGCAATCATTGTATTAATGACATTTCACAACTTTACTCCTATATGGTTTCTTTAATTTTTCTCTATTTATTTTTAAAATTTTTTTTTCCCCTTGGCTTTTTGTGTATATATACATTTTCTTTTCATTCAGTGTTAGCATCCTAAGAAATGAACACATTCTAGTTTGTCATTATCTCACATACACTGTAGTAAGCATGTCAACATTAAATTAACTAATTTATAACTAACATGTGGTGTATTTAGGCATTGAAGACCTTTGAAGGAAAAACATAAATGTTAATCCCTGCAAATTGCAGGAAGATAAATTTATTATTGTGACCACTTCTTATTTCCAATAGATGACTTAAAATTTTTTGAATATGAATATGGAAATTGAATGAGTGAATAAATATATAGACACAATAGATAATGACTGAGTAAAATTATCTATTTAATCACAAAGATACAAGAAGAAATTTCGAAATATATATTCCTCGTTCAGTTTTGACGAAGCATGAACATACGCACATAACAGAGGGGAGGGGGTGTTGGAGGCTTCTAGTTAGCACAACAGAAATGATGCCGAATAACACTGGCGTTTGATCGTTCCTGACACTCTAAAGAATGATGATTAGGATGAAGATACTATTAACATCGTATCTTTTGTTATATTCTCTGGAAGCCCCGCAGCATCATGAAGGGAAAAAGCGGAATGTCATCATTTCTCAAAACACAAACAGGTTCCTAGTTAGGCCAGCTACCTAAACCAGACACTGTTAGATGCACTCTGCGTTCAGAAATACTGTGTGGAACCCAGAGTGCAGCACGCCCCAGCCGTCAGTTGGTTGTTTCTAACCATTAGGAGAGCTTGCATTTGCTTGAGTTGATGGTTTTGCTAATCTGCCCTGAGAGTCTCTACCGAACCATTGTAGAGGTCATCCCACCTTGTTGCTCTCTGTATGGGTAGTTTAAGGGCAGTGACATGCATTGGCAGAAATAAAAAAAAATCCTCATCAAACCAAAACTGGTGCAAAGAATATTACGATTACAATGGAGACACCATCTAGAGTGTATCTCCTGGCTGAAGATTTATCCTGAAATTGTTTTACTTGAGCCGATCCAAGCATACATACTAGATTTTTTTACTCTACAAGCCCCCATAGAATTGATTCCATAGAAAGCCTAACAACACATTTGGTCTCCTGTCACAAGTTTTGACTGACAAAAATTTTCGCCAGTAGAATCTTCGAAACCGTTTACTTGATTCTAACTACAATGTAGTTTCAATCCCAAGTGAGACTAACACAATCATGTCAATTTACTTTAATACACAAGACACCCACACTACAACAACAAAAGCACCACTTGTAATGATTTTTTCAATGATTTAATTCCCAAACAGGCAAGAGGATGTCATCGTCGGCAGGAACGGACTCAACGGAGGCAGATGGGATACGCGTGGATCCTAAAGATGCTGACGAATTAAACGAGCCTGTGATTGTGTACCTATCTGAACGGTGAGATTTCGTGGTCTTTGGCAGACTAGGGCCTCCTCCTTTCACATGAAATCAAAGTAGTGTGATATATTAAATACATTCGGTATGTAGAAGAATACAATCAAGAACCTTTCAGCAATTATTCAGGAGGAGTGCAAAGCCTCGGTTTCAGATGGAATTATAGTGACTATATAGAAAACTATGATCTGAATTATTTCGTTTAGAAGACAAAAATCTCTAAGCATAAACATAAACAAATGGCAATAGCCTAGTCCACACAATTTTCAGATTCTAAGGTAATCATAATCTTCAATTTCACAGACAGATCCTTCATAATTTACCAAAGGGCATGAATGTATGTTTTATTGAGCTGCAGTGAGGAGGTGACAAAGCGAGATTTCTTGCCTTTGAAATGTTTGCATGGTGTAAGCCGCGTTTACACCTATGCTTCGCGCGCCATCGGCAAACCACGTAATCGGTACTTCGGGTTGACAAAACGGGTGGACGTGAGACACACGGAGAGACGGGGCTGGGCAAACGTCACAGTCCGTTGTTGCTCTGTGAGGAATGCCGGGCAATTTTGGTACGCTGTCAAAAAATTTCGCCACAGTAGTCAAGGGTGAGACATGAGAAACTACGTAGGGCCGTAGGAAAACGAGGGGAACGCATAAAACTCGACAGTACGTTATAGGCGTAACAGCACTTAGATGATCAGTAAGTCGGTCTTTCCCGCTTAGTCTCACTTCCATCCCATTTTGGCCACGGTTGGCCTGAACACGTGGTTCCGTGGCTGACTGAGAACATGTTAAAATGCAGGCTATCTATACTTACGCAAACATTTTCTCGGTATACAAGCTGCCAATTTTCCTGTTTCTCCAGGTTCAATCAAATGTCACATTCGTTTTTCTCCACAATTGTCTTTTGCCAATTTGTCCAGCTGAATATTGGGGGCGGAAAAAAAATCATAAATAAATCAAGCTTACTGGGCTCGTGGGTCGGCTTTGATTCAGGTTTGGGGACTATTACAGATAACGCAACAATTTCTTTCGTCTTTACTTAGCCAGATTCAGTTTGGGTTTTTTTTCATAATCTTTGTTTATTAATATTTATGGGGGAGGGGCATGATTTTTAATTTTCTTTTTTCAAAAGGTATTTTCCGCGTGATTACCTCAAACTCTGCGCTGAATTTCTTGCAGCCAGAAAATAGAATTTGGACCTTATTCTGTAACCATCTCTCCCAGTTCTCGATACCACAGAGGTGCCAAGATTGTCAGCCACTGCGGTCCCGTTGGTCCTGCAGGGCAGACGTATCAAGGGAGTGCGTGTGGAACCAGAGACGATGACAATTCGCAGTCAAAAACTAAAGCTGCAACGTGAACAATGTAATAGAGCGACCTCCCATCGATACAAATTTCTCGTGACGGCAATCTTCCTCTTTGTTCGTTGATTAAATTTGTTATAACCAGACAGTGAAAGTACAGGCTGTACACTTATTGCAACGATATATAAATGATAATCTTTTGGGACTGAAATTATCTACCTTGGATTGTAACCAATTAATTTCATTATAACCATAATTCATTTATAACTTCATGTAGCAACCTAGTCCAGCTACACGTATTGTGCGATGAACCTGTTGCAGGCGGTATTTGTGTTTTGGATCAAATGGCTCGAAATTATTATTTTTTTTTCTTCGTAGGGCGGAAGGGGTGGATTTACATGTATATCATAACATTATTGCGCCAAAAAGTCATTGCACTTTTGAGTCCACCTTTACGTCAAAGACCGGGTCAAGTGATTTGACGAAGAAGCACAAAAATACGAGAACGTACTGATGAAGGATTTGGCCAAGAATCTACCAACCCACTTAACATTTATGATTTGTTAACATTTTAAATTTTGACGATGATCGACATGCTGAGCGCCACCCCTAATTTCATGTCAACATTGACCATTTTATCGAGAAACTTTTAAGTGATTTTACCATGTCGCATCATAATCAATCAGACAGTTTATTTTAAATCCTTCTCTAGTGCAAAAAAAACAATCCTCCCAGCTTACATCATGAACTCATTAAATGAAAATTAAAAAGAATTATACTCACATGACACTACTGTTGGTTATGGGGAGCCTGCTTGCATCGTGCGACATCACCAAGATCAAATTTGAGAAAATCGGTACAACTTTTATGTGTGATGGCACATTTTGCAGAGTTTATTAACTGTTTTTCTCTCATTTTTCTGCTTTTCAAAAAAACAACTTGATGTCAGGATGGACTCCCCTCTCTAAAACATTTACCTATATTAACTGGGCGGGCGTCAATTTACCCCCCCCCACGAAAATTTCCGCTCGCGACCACGCCCCGCGCAAAATTATTTTTCAACGCGGTCGCTCGCCGGACTTTTTACTTTCAAAGTCTGCGCCCCCCCCCCATCTTTTGAGACCGTTGTTTCAGCGAAAATGGGACATACCGTTACGACGCTGCGTGACTTTTAATACATACATCGTCAACCCCAAATTGCTCAAAAAAGTGATTCTTGTGTACAATCAATGGAAATTGTAAGGTAGCGCGCAACCTAGCGATCCGATCAGTCTTGTGTTTTCAGCATAAATAAATGATGATTATTTTTCTCGTTACTGCCTTGAAATGAATTAATTTTATTGCTGTTTATAATTGCAAAAGTGTCGCCAACAAATATTCATCGAAAAAACAATAGAAAACAAAGGACTCGAAAAACAAAAGAAATACATAAGAAATTCACAAAACAATAAATACATAAGAAATTAATTCCAATTCGGCCAAATTTGTTTTATAGTAAATGTAGAAATGTCAAACATGAATATTTCTCTCCAAAAACTTACCATCGTCTACCTAGCTACTTGATAAGTGATTTATAGGCACAACCAGAATTCTCCATCACACTTAATTGAGCATAAATTAATACCTTAAGAAAATCTAGGGAAAGGAATAATTTATTGATAAATTTTACTCATGCCAGTCAGTGCAGATACATCCGGCTGCTATGCGCACGCAAATTTTCGCCTGGCGAATAGTAATTTTATGTTTTCACGAGAAGCTGCATCTCGCCCGGGCCGAGATCTTAGGGGGGGGGTCAACTTGACCCCCGTCTGCGCCGGCCCCCAGAGGTGAAACCCGGTCTGAAATAGCGCCCAGTTTAAAATAGGGTTAGATGCACAGATGTATTTACTTACACTTGGACCTGCGATCGGCCATATATGCGCCAGAGAAGTTCTCCAACTTTTCAATTTTCGAATTGCAACACGTCTCTTTCTAAAATGATATTTCATCAGTCAAATGAGACACGACTTGAACCAACTAAATGAGTTAAAAGTCTTGGTCGACAGCATTGATTTTTTATATGAAAAGCGGTACATTCTTTAAAGGTTACACACATAAGTCCCAAACAAACCGTGCCAGCGACCCAAGTGGTTAAGGAAGCATGTAGCCAGCAAATGACAGGAAAAGTTCACGAAAAGAAATGGCAATTGTGTGAGACAATCTATGCGTACATCTGGTGATAAATAAGGCGGTACTGTGCGTGACACTCAACCTCAGCACAGGGCCTATAAATCGGTTAATTTCTGTTAATTTTACGTCTTTGCCACGTTTCTCCATTTCAAAAAAAAAAAACCTTGTGTTTGCAGGTTATAGTGAGGAGGAGTTATCATCTTCAAAAGTTGCATAACTCTAATAGCCGCGCTAACCGACGTTCAAGGCCGGCGGGAAAGCGCTCCCGTGCTCAGTCACGGTCACACTCAGGGGTCATGTAAAGCGGCCAGCAACATGCGACTCTGAACTGGTGTGGCAAGACCAAAGTTCTTCTTCACACTTAGTCCTTTACGGCTGCTGGTACAATCTTACTTTAATGTATCCAATAATTTATGTAGTATTCATTCTTCAATAAATTGCTTCTTGAATTCATCTCCAGGTGCCTGCAATAAACTATGAGCTCATTGGTGGCAGCTGGATATCACCCTCACTGGGCGATGGCGGAAGATGCAGCCAACTGTGAAACGTCCCTATCGAACCCTCCTGGTACTCGCCAGGTTGTAGAGACTACAGTAATGGGCGGGAGAAAGCAGGGACGCGGCAACTACAGCAAGAACAACTATGTGTCACGTAATTTTGAGTCTACCTTATATTAAGGCTCAATCGACACATGACTGGAACACACATTCGAAAATGCCTCAAGACGCAAATATGATTATCAGGACATGAACAACGTGATACCTACCTGAGTGTAATATCTTGGCTGGAAGCGATTTGCTCTTGAATTTCTTTACTTAACCCATTCGAAGGCAATTTGATTTTGAAATTAAGCACCGTTTCTCATAGACTCGGTTCAAGATATCTCTGTGCCTAGTGTCATTGAGGTTAAGGCAGTGGATCTTCATTTACCAAACATTACCCGGAGACCAGGAAAAAAATAACCCCATGCCCTTAGGGGCTGATTAGCACGAGGGATGTGTGTGAAATTGGAGGGGCAGAGTTAATTGCCTCTAGACATGATTGAAAATTTGCGAAAAGACAAAATATTAGCGTGTTAGTGTCACGATCTATGGTAGGACGAATTTTTTCTCTTACATTACGAGAAAGAATTCAAATCAGAGTCTAACGGTCACTATAATTCCAAGTAAAACTGAGTTTCTGGCTCCTATATTTTGCTAAAGGTTCCCAGATGGCATTTTCTTCTAAATGCCATTGTATTTACACAATGTTAATTTTTAGGCATGCAAAAGAGATCCACTGCCTTAAAGGAGAATTAAGCATGACTACCAGCGTGTTTCTATTGAAGCTTGTTTTCCGGAATGAACCGGCTAATGGAGTAGAAGATCCCAATAGAAACAGACGTTCTCTGCCATTATCCATCTTTTTAGCGGAGAAAGTTTAGCCGCTAATTATCCTGCTTTTTGTAGGATCATAGCGGAGAGCTATACCGTAAGATAGCATAAGACGTCAATAGAAACAACCGGTTGCGATATGTTGCAGTATTTGCCAGTGAAAAACCGGAAATCAACAAAACCACGTGATCGGCAGATATGACCCTGGCTGCAGCACGTGTGTGTTGGATTGAGCGTAAATTTGACCTCAGTCATCCTGCGGCAACCCAGGTCAACGGACTCTTAGCTGGTAATCGTACGATCCCGGTAGGATGGATTGAGCTTTGCAGAAAACGCAATCCAATAGAAACGCACCGCTCTCCGCTATGGTTAAATTTTATCCGGATAAATACGTTATGCTCAATAGAAACACGTTGTATACCAGTATTTAATTACTCACGTGCCCTAATAGAATTAATCCCATAGAAAGCTACACAACAAATTTGCCAGAGACAAGGGATACATGTATAATTGATGGTGGTCCTTTTAAAATAGTCAACATTTGACCGCAACATTTTCACAGCAGAATTTTGCATAGTTTACTTGATTCTAAAGTATTTTTATCACTAGTTTAGGACTACCTCTAATCATGCCATTTACATGTACCTTTAAGTGTTTGTAAGCAAGATTAGCTTTTTTATTTGGGAGGGGGGGGGACAATTGTAAAATGAAAACTGATGTTCTTGATTGGTAGACCTTAACCAGTTTTACTTAGTTGATCCAGTTAAACATACAGTACAACATTCAAGATTCATACAACAAAGTTTTTGAAGTACGGTATAAACAAATAATATTAAAATGGGTCTTTTGCTGAAATGTATTTTGTAACAGTAGATTGGATTCCAGAGGCAAGGTGTAGCTATCACCATCTAATTTTAAATTTATTGATTCCAACCGTAGAAGAGAATAGTTGACAATCATCCAACTCCACTGGTATGAGTTTTTGACCATGTAAACTTTGATCAACAGGTGTTCAGTTTTCACTGGATGATGCATCAAATCTGGCAGTCAGACTAGGTGACTGACTGTGTAAAATTCAAATTCAATCAGCATCATTACAACAATTTTATTGGCCCTTTTTGCTACGAAACCTGAATTTTTAGCCTAAAGGCTTTGTGAGAGGTGAAGATTTGAAATCTCTACATTATGATTTCAGCTTATTTACATGATAAGCTCATTTCAGGGTGTGCAAATGGGTAACACAATATTTAAACTAGACAATTGTTAATGAATAACCTTTTTTCTGTAATTCCAGTTCCAAATGATTAGAGGAACAGCACTACTGCCCATGCAAAGCAATTGGATTGAAAACCAGTTTTTATTATGAACAGAAGTTGTGTTAAGGCCACCGCACACTACATGATTTTCCGTCGCACGACTTACCGATTTGCATCTGAAATAAATCAGCGTGTACGAAAGTTGTTTTTTACTTCGGATCCAAGTCAATGAGTCGTGCGACGGAAAATCGTATAGTGTGCGGTGGCCTTTACTCTAAAAAGCATGATTGCATGACATCAGCAATTAATGGGTAAAAGTGAGAATATAGTATTGTATTGGATTTGGTGAATGTTGTAAAATGTAATCTAGTTATATCATTGTTTGATAATGCTGAGAAGCATTTATGACAGTGTTTTAAGAGAAATTTTGATTTAAGAAGAAGGTGTATTTAAGTTAAAAGAATTTATGTGCTACCAAAACTTAATGTATCTAGGATTATAAGCCAGTTATATTTTTACCAAATAATCTGATAATATGAATGAATAATTTAATCAGAATTAGTAGCTCAAATATTCTATGTGGGCTGAAATAACACCCAAATATATACCATTTCTTCCAAAATTGCAATATTGTAAAGTGAAAGATAATTATACAAATTTGGTGGAAAGAAAGAAGTAGAATTATGTGCATGTGTGTGTTTGTGTTTGTAGCCTTAAGTTTTGTTGTGTGTATGTTTTTATGCCAGCACACCGAAGTTGCTGGAAGCATCATAATTTCAAGTTGTCTGTAAGGCACTATGTCCATGCTTTGGTACATGCAAGCATCTCTCCATCAGTTATATATCGCCCGAGAAATAGAAGATGATTATTTGCTTTATATCCCACATCAATCAACAACTTAAGATTTCTTTATAGATATTAACATCAACCACACCCAAAATTTTAGCAAGAAGTTCCGCTGAATACAAGCCAAATGCAACAATCTTGATTGATTTGTTATTGTGGATAAAAGTGTGTTGCGCCTGAAAAGGAAAGTACTAACGAAAAAGACTATACTATGAAAGTCTCACATATTTGATAGGACCATGGTGCATATGTTGGGAAAAAAATGTCTCTCCCTCATGTGTTCCGAATGGTTTGAAAACAATATTCAAATGTTGTTGTTCTGTAAGTACGCCTGTTCAATCTTATCTTAAAGGCTTATTCAGAATAAGAATCTTTTACATTTATTTATGTTACTGAATTGGAGGGAAATGTAAAATTATTATTTAGTATTTTCATATGCTTGTACATTGTATTATTTTTTTTAATCTCGCGAGTTTCCTGAACGTGTGGTAGAAATAATTAGTAGTTGGTTTTAACACAGAATAATTTCAAGTATACTTAATTTTTATGCCTCCGCAACGAAGTTGCCGGAGGCATCATGTTTTCGGGTTGTCCGTCCGTGCGTGCGTGCGTGCGTCCGTCCGTCCGTTACCGGATCTCGTTACCGCGTTTACTTGAGAACCCCCGACCGAATTTTGATGTAACTAGGACCAAGTATGCATTAAGAGGCACCAATGAACTGATTAGATTTTGGAGCTGAAAGGTCAAAGGTCACTGGGCCTAACATATGTCTGATTTGGGCTCGTTACCTCGATAATTTGAGAACGGCCGGTCAGATTTTTATGTTACTTGGGTGAAGTATGTATTATGAGGCACCAATGAACTGATTAGATTTTGGAGCTCAAAAGTCAAAGGTCACCGGACCTTAAATATGTCCGATTTGGGCTCGTTACCGCGATAACTTGAGAGCGGCTGGTCGGATTGTCATGTAACTTGGGTGAAGTATGGATTAAGAGGCACCAATGAACTGATTAGATTTTGGAGCTGAAAGGTCAAAGGTCAAAGGTCACTTAAATTATGTCTGATTGAGGCTCGTTACCGCGATAACTTGAGAACCCCCAATCGCATTTTGATGTAACTCGGACCAAGTATGTACTATGAGCCACCAATGAACTGATTAGATTTTGGAGCTGAAAGGTCAAAGGTCAAAGGTCACCGGGCCTTAAATATGTCTGATTTGGGCTCGTTACCGCGATAACTTGAGAGCGGCCAGTCGGATTGTCATGTAACTTGGGTGAAGTATGTATTATGAGGCACCGATGAACTGATTAGATTTTGGAGCTGAAAGGTCAAAGGTCAAAGGTCACCGGGCCTAAAATATGTCTGATTTGGGCTCGTTACCGCGATAACTTGAGATCGGCTGGTTGGATTGTGATGTAACTTGGGTGAAGTATGTATTATAAGGCACCAATAAACATTAGATTTTGGAGCTGAAAGGTCAAAGGTCACCGGGCCTAAAATATGTCTGATTTGGGCTCGTTACCATGGTAACTTGAGAACGGCCAGTCAGATTTTTATGTTCCTTGGGTGAAGTATGTATTATGAGGCACCAATGAACTGATTAGATTTTGGAGCTCAAAGGTCAAAGGTCACCAGGCCTTAAATATGTCTGATTTGGGCTCGTTACCGCGATAACTTGAGAGCGGCCAGTCGGATTGTCATGTAACTTGGGTGAAGTATGTATTATGAGGCACCAATGAAGTGATTAGATTTTGGAGCTGAAAGGTCAAAGGTCAAAGGTCACCGAGCCTAAAATATGTCTGATTTGAGCTCATTGTCGCGATAATTTAAGAACTGCTTGAATTGGATTTTACTGTAACTTGGTCAAGGGTCACATGGGCTTATGCTTATTCATCTAATTGGTCTTGCTACCATCGTACCTTAAAGGGACCCGCCGCTCGTAATCCATGTACGTTTATTTACCTTACGCTTGCCCCTATTGCAAGGCAGTGCGTAACACTGAACTCTATGCTACGTAGTGTAGAGTTCAGTGGTGCGTAACAACAATCGTGGAGCTGCGAACAGAATTGCCAATGAGGGTCAGTTGGGCTTAGTTCGCCTTTCTTCGGGTGAATACGTGCTGTATAGGGAATTGCACACAATTCGTGCGCGCTCGTTTTCCGAAAGTATACGGGCATCCCTTATAGAAAATGAAGCTTGCGGCAAGCTTGTAACGAGCTTGTAATATGCTTGCGGCAAGCTTGTTAAGCTTGCCGCAAGCTTAAAATAGATTGCACTGTTTTTTGTAAGCATTTTACTAACTTTGCGCAAGCTTGCGCAAGCTTGCGGAGTCAAATGCAAGCTAGTAAAGTTGCAGGCAAGCTTGCAACATTACACGCAAGCTTGCAGAGTGATAAAAGCAAGCTTGCGATGCAATACAAGTTTGCAGAGTCTGTGCACAAGCTTGCGACACCACATGCAAGCTTGCAGAAATAGTTCACGAGCTTGCAAAATCACATAAGCTTGTGGAGTTAGTGCCCAAGCTTGCAGAGTCTGTGCACAAGCTTGCGACACCACATGCAAGCTTGCAGAGATACTTCACAAGCTTGCAAAATCACACAAGCTTGTG
>JZLH01S0094341.1:43568-54910 GCA_001188425.1 Eucidaris tribuloides | reverse complement strand
ATTTTTCGCAAAATCTATTGTAAATTCTTTAATTTTGATTTTACAAATATCTCATACATACAATATATTTTCTCCACTTGCTAACAAATCTTTTGAATCTTGAATGATATGTTTAATCGAAGTTTTATATTCCGCGTTGTTAAATAGTGAATTGTTACATTTCCAATATCCTCGCCCTCTTGTCGTACCACAGATTGCCAAGGATATTGTTACAGCACAGTGATCTGGGCACAATGCTATTGGTTTTATACCTGCATTTTTTTATGCAGGAACACGAGCTTTTCGTTAATAACCAAAAATCAATTCTAGATGCCATATTCAGGTGCCTATTTCTGAAAGTAAATTGTTTTTTATTTGGGTACGTTTTTCGCCAAATATCAACCAAATTAAAGTTCTCTACTAACTTTGAGAATCCTTTGGGGTTTTTTGTAGATCGATTTTGTACCCATCGTATCAACAATAGCATTGTTCACAAGATTAAAATCACCACCAATAATAATATCATACAACCTCGGATTTCCATTCTTGTCAATCCATTTCATCACCTTTTCAAAACAAACTTCTTTCAATTTCTTTTCGGTAGGAGCGTACAAATTAACAAGACATAGTTTCTTTTCTCCAATACACATACACAGCAATATTTTCCGACCATCGTCATCAGTATGGCAGGATTCGACTTGCACAGGAATGGTAGTTTTTACTAATATTGACACTCCTTTACTATGGTTACTACCGTATGAATGAAAGGATTCTCCTTTCCATTCTTGTTTTATAACAGTTTCTAGTTCTTGTGTCAGAAAAGTTTCTTGAAGTAAAATTATATCGGCATTCTGGCTATATAATGCTTTAAAGATAGAGTTTCTTTTCTCATAATTTCTTATTCCGCGCACGTTCAAAGAAATAAACGTAACGGTCTTCTCAGTCATAAAGCACATATTCGAATATAATCATCATGTAGTTGTTTGTCACTCATACGAGCATCGCGGTTTAATTTCATTGTTTTATTTTTGTTTGAATCCTTTCTCCTTCGCTTACGTCGCTGTGTCCGTTTTCCAGTATTACCGCTGAATATCGGTTCAGACTTGTGTGAGTGATCGGACACCAGTTCGTCACTACTGCTTGCATCATCGAAGCTCTCCTCAGTTTGCTCAGAATGCACCGGTGAGGGCTTTGGTCTTTCCCACAGATCTTTCAGTTTTGTTGTTGTTTTCTTCGTTGCACAGGGGTGTTCACCTGGTGAATCTCGACAGTTGTGGTGAATTCATTCGAGCGAGACTTTGGTTGTACTTCACTTTGCGTTTTGTTGTCATAGATACCCTCGTAAGACACCGTGATTTCGTCACCGGCGCTAGCGTTGACGCTTCCATCTTTTGTCGCTGGACAGTCAAAGCTTTGGTGGCCTGCATTTTTGCATAATTTGCATATTAGCGGGTTTGCACAAGAAGAGGCATGATAACCGGTCTCTAAGCAACGTGAACACGTTGCCAAAGACGCACCAGATGATTGACCGTCATGAAATATGCGTGCTTTGAAGGAAGCAATTCTAACATGGTGATTCAAGGGCTTATTCAATTTGTCAATATACAAGACCCGGTCTCCGTTGAAACAACTGGTTAGTTGCCCGTTCACACACAGACGTTGTCTAACAATCTGTCCCCTTACTTTGCACTTCATCCCTTCAAGTTCATGCAAGATTACCTCGTCACATACTGACAAAGGGATGTCCTTTACAGTCACTCGTGTCAGATTTTCATCATTATCTAGGGTTATCTATTTTTTTATACTAATATGCTTTTTCCATTTCAGCTAATTAAGCATTGAACATTTTAAGCACAAATATAGACTATTCCAGGTGGAGCAGCTGTGGTGTCACCAGAATTTCAATAATATTATAGGTTACAGAAACCATACACCTGAATTAAACAAGAAGTGAGCACATAGTTTTGTTGCTCATCCTCAGATAAATATGTTTATACTTAATTTTTATCTTTAGAACAAATCGCATTTTGTCAAGGTTTTTATCTTCCAGAGTCTTTTGTCTTTGCACATTTAATTTATTAGAAGTGAATTATCTTTCCCTCACTAACCTTGCACATTTCTTTTTTCATATGACTGCACCTAACCTGCATTTACAACTTCCTTTAAACTGTATTTACAAGCACAAATGGAAATTGTTTCTCTGTTGCACTTTGTATACTTTACTTATTTATCTAGCCTCAGTTTTAAAGTGATAGGCTAACGGCAAAGGCATTCATTGCAATCTAGGAATAACATGGCAAGTGTTACATATAGGTACGTACAGTGATATTTTGTATTTTGGACTAAGATTTCACGAACTAATGGAGTGTTATTGATAAGTGCCAATTAATGGATTTCTGATTGACCTAAAATTTATACCAATCCTACACTTAGATTAATAATAACATGAGGTTTGGATTTTAAGAAACTTGCTTACATGTATGTTCTGATTGTGTGTGTGAGTGGTGGTTTTTCAACCTTGGCTCATTTGCCCAATCCTGCCACACTTCGTATACTTACAGTAGATCAATAGCAACTAGAAATGTATATGGACTGACTGCTGACTGTGATTTTCATAGAAGTCTAGTCAGGCTATTCTACCCTGAACCTCTCAGTTGCGGCGTCCTGTCACATGATACTACATAGCCTCCAAAGGGGTCAGAAAAGCTACTCTCAACTTTTGCCACTACAAAATTGCAGTTGGTGGCGCTAGTGCCATATCTGTAGCCTATTGAGAGGTAGAATCTGCTGCTATCATTTATGAGTTTAATTTTCTGTTTAGAAAATTTCAATCATTAATTGAGGCCGTGGCAGGATAATCCTTGCTCAAATTAGTAGATGTGGTCCTGGGAGCATGTTCAATTTGTGCAGGTATCTGACTTCGGAAGTTTATTCATTGTTGATATCTCTTGTGTGTAACATAGGTAATCTAAATTCTGGATATTTTGACTGTCCGTTTCGTTAAAAGAGTCGAGAAAACACAGCCACCAGGCACACCAGAACAAACAAATCCCAAGAAAAAACATTTCTGGTTTCAGACTTTTTGCTACTAGCAATCCCTTGTGAGTGTGATGTACTATTTATAAAGGTCGTTCTCAGAATGAGCTGATGATCAAGTGCACTGAAATTTGAATTTCAAATCATCGCCCCCCAAAGATAAATGATAAGTGATAATCGTAATAATAATAGCAGATAAGGATATATTCAAATGGCAACTGCTCAGAAGTGAAGAATATGCATTTCTAAATAATTGTTGACAGTTCTTAATCTGCGTCCCATTGTTTGGAAAGGGTGCACGTTCAAACACAAGGCTGTTCCTGTACATCATAATCAGCAAATCATTCTGGCAACCCCTGATTCGTCTTCCATTCAATTTCACACCCGGATATAATACAGCATTCTTTTGGCCGGGATTGCCACCGCTCCCTGTCGGCTGTTTTTGCTTGATTTTCTTCCCGCGGAGGACTGCCATCTCATGCGGTAACCTTTTTTAATGCAACAGGTCCCGACTTGTACGGTTTGTTCAATTAGTTTGCTGCATCTTAGATGACCCCGAAGAGTGACACCGCAGCAGGCCAGACCTGAAGACTTTCCTTTTATCCCGGGGGCAGTCTAGGGAGATGTAACATTGCTGAATGGAGATTATCCACATGCCACCGTCTACAAGGGTAAAAAGACAAGGCTAAAGCAAAGCCGAATCATCGTGGCGAGGCAATATTTTCTGAAAAGTCACGGAAGCTGTTGCATGGGCAGCACTTAATTCTCACTGACTCATGCACTTAAAATTTGCCAGTGCAAAATGCGGATGTAACAATTTCAGTGAAGAAATAAGAGAGACAAAAGATCTGATTTTATAAGTCAGGTTCTCTGCATTACAGCGAGAATGGATTGCCCGCCATGTCTAAAGCTCCACGAAGTGGGGTGCATCAAAAGCCCTGGGAAAAGCGTCGGTAGAAAAAACAGCAATTGGAGTCATGTCCTTCCACACCCCTTGCCTTCCATGGGCCAACTTGTTGCCAGTGTGTAGGAATATGTTCCTCAGGGACTGTGGCGGATCTCTGGGATTAGGCAATTCCACAACAGTGCTAGCAAGAACAAGGATTCAGGAGTGCTATCCCGAGAAACAAGTGGTGGGTTTATCAGGAAAGGTGGTACAAACGGGGAATCCGGTGCACACCTGAGACGCTTCCGCACAAGGCTCGATAATCCATTATTGTAGGGGCCAACAGCAAGTGGCCTACGTGATCAGTGCCCACGCGGCGTGCTCCTCTCCTCACGGTGGTTTTCCGCGATGTATTAGGTCGTCCGGCGCCCGCCCGAACGAATCCCGCCCCGCGGGATTTGGACTAGAGGGAGATGTGTTCGCTCTCAGTTTATCAGGAGTGTCATCCAACTGAGGTTCGTCTTCATTCTCATCTACAAGAGAGTTAATGCAAGAACAAAGACAAATTACAGACCAAAAAGGACAAAATCGCTCGTCGTTGCCGAGACTGACCGTCAGGCTTGAAGGGTCCAATGCAAGTAAAAAGGGTCATGAGAATACACCGGGTCATCGGTGAAGAAATTCAGGAGTGCCGAAGACTGAAAGAGGGAAGTAGCTAGCGGCATTTGGCAAAATGACCTCCAATCGGCAAAGCGTGTTTGACTTGCAGCAAAATATGCAGCTTCCCACAGTGCCAATGACTGCGATCCGAGACTGTACTATAAGCGTAGTTGGCCTGTTTAAGTTTTACCATCTAGATCTTGTCAACTCCCAACCGCGGCCGACTGCTTACTTGTCAAATTGAAACTGTCCACAAAGCCGAAGGGCTGTGAGGTTTCCTCGTATGTGCATGTCATTCTGACTAGGTTAGACATGGAAGAAAGAGTCTCGTTGACCTTGTTCTGTTGATGGCTGTTCAGGCCAAAACAAGAAACTCAATTCTAGACCTTAAACCAATGTTTTTTTGCAATTCTTGTGAATCCAGAAATACAAAGTAATTACTGATTCATTATTTTGAAAGCAACCATGGGCAATGAGCGGCGGACTCATGCATACGACATAGGAGCAGGCCAGCTCACGCCCAAAGAGGAGGATTCCTCACCTTGCCAACTTGCACGCGCTCATAAAAGAAGCCGTGCAAACACCTGCTCTCCCATGAAGTCCATCATGTCAAAACAGAACACGTGAAGGACTGGAGGGCTATCAGCCAGGACATACGGGTCTGAATGTTAGACAGGCCTGAAAATTGGAGATCTTGTGTGACTGGACACGGCGTTAAGCAGGGGTCGAAGTTGCGCATTAAAGACCTATAAGAATAGTGTTTATATTAGTTCGCAGTACATCGGCGCGGACAAGGACCAGATGTTCATTCTCTCAATCTTGGGGCAACTCGCGCCTCGACTCTGGTGTTATCAAAACAATGCATCGGTTCTTCTAAGGGGCTCTGATGTGTTGTACTCTGTGTCGGCCTCAAAGCTATCTGCTGGATGTAGGATCTGAGAAAGTACATGCATGCTGTGAGCGTCCGTCTGGCACAGGATAAATATCCTCTGAATAGGAACAACAAGACATGAGTGGACTAATATCGTGAACCTTCCCGAGTAGATCGTTTCATTTTACTTTACATTTATCTCATAAACCCGACGATCTAATTAGTGGGTGTGCTCAGCATGTTGCAATCGTTTATGGTAGACATGATATTGAGATATCATTCCTTATATTATTTTTATGTTATCGGTATTTGGTGAACATTGAATTGCTCCGTTCGAAGAATGACATTTTGATAACTATTTCTTTGCATTTTCTTATTATATGTTGGCATTTTCAGGTTTTGACATGGTTCGGCGGGAGCGCAGGACATGTGAATCGATGTGATTGGGCTTCTCATGCATATTCGCTTCTGATAGGTATTAATTGTGTATTGTGAGATGATTTCGTTATAGTTATCAAGGTCGCATGCAAACAGGTTTTAGAGGCCAAATTAGCTTGTTAGATTGCAATTGTTCTCTTGTAGCATGGATTGCAGTTTTTCAGATGGATTTTCATGTACAGTTGAGAAGATTTAAATTCGAATAAAGTTTTGCAAGAGAGGCAGTGAAGAAGGTGGTCGACGACGAGAGTGTGGTATTAAAGCCGTCGCGTGGGGGAGGTATTTGATACAACGCTGGTCGTCGACAGGAAAGTGGGGTTGGCCACGGGGTCTATAATGCCGACATTGTTTTTAAGTATCGTTATCTTTTGGGGAATTGGGCTATTAGCGGGTTTAGATGAAATGAGGATTATGCTTTTTCATTTCACGGCCATTATTTTAGTTTGCGGAAGTGTAGGGCATATCTAAGCATAATTATAATTTCAAATGTCCCTTTAAGTTATTTATCACAACCTATTCCAGGCATGTTTAAGTGGTTCTGAAAAATCACTATTAGAGCGGATCCGTTTTCTTAGTGGCTCGTACCCACCGGATCGTTTTTATAAGTTCGGTTTTAGAAAGTGTCCAAGAGCGTAATCTGGCTACATACCTTTTTGAAGATGTCCCGTAGGGGGTGAGAGACGTATGGTGCTTTTTATGTTGTTAGGGTAGGGGGATTATTTACGAACATCTTATTTTTCATGATAAATTCTTCTTACTCGTATTAGGTTTCCGTATTATAGTGGTTACCCAGAACCATGCTAAACTATTGAAATTAAATTACATTCAATGATTGGAGCTTATGATTGAGAAATTTTATATAGGGCATTTTAATCATTGTGCCCCCCCTCCATAAAGGCCGTGATGCCACATATATTTTTCCGGTTCGAATTTATTGGTACGGTGTTGGTATACCTCGAACCATATTAACGTACGTTTATCTTTTCCCTTTACGGAGCATTTCACATTCAGAGTTATTTCTCACTTATTAAAACAAAGATGCTTATTAGATTACTGCAAGTTCCGCAAGACGTTTGATGTAATAATTGTGGATAAATGGGAATGCAAGATCGTGTGTTAGACTAAATGAATCTTCAGTTAAGATTATAACATTGTGGAGTATTAAAAGATTATTAGATTTATATCTAGGTGCTGTGATTTTTTCAGACAAGTAATAAATAGATAACAATCGGAGTAAAGCATGGATAAAATCAACGTAATACGTTCATGCTCTTAGTTGTTATGCCCATAGCGTATTGGGGAATGAACTATCAACCCCGTCTGCTACTCTACACATTCACTTATTAAGCTCTAAATGTGTTGGCTTTTGTCGATTATTAATGATTTATAAGGCTTGTAGTAGATTATCATTTAGTTTTGGTTGATTAAACGGATTTTAAAGATTATTTTCCCTGATGCCGTAGCGAGAGTGTGTGTCTGTTTTCAGAGCAGAGTAAGCGATTATTATAATTGATTTGGCGGCATTATACTTCGGGGACGATTCACTTTTTTCGGAGAAAGCAATGTGATCAGTGCGGGACGCCAAGTTGCTTTCATTCTTACGCATCAGTTTGGGCTCATTGGAATGGAGTAAAGATTTCTTCCAGGTTATTCTTCAGTCGAGAAGAGCGGGGAGTGAGAAGGGTGTGGGGGGAGGAGCTTGGAGCAGGCTAAGGTACATATAATCAGGTATGGCGGGCCGCTTGTTTATGTCTGGGGCGGAAGTGTGTGGATGGGAAACAACGCAGGTCACGGGGTACGGGAGTCAGATACTGAGGCTTTCGTGGGCGGAGGGATGGAGGGAATGATCGGAGCACCAAAAGAAGGCGAGAGGGTGAGGTGGAACGGGGCGGCCAAAGTAGGATGTGCGAGAAAGGTGTCGTGCAGGTAGAGTCGAAGCGGGGCAGAAGACGAAGAAAGCGTAGAATGACGGGGTTGGGGACGGCGCGAGTATGATGGAAGAAGGCAGAGTGACAACTGGGGGGCTAGCATGGAAGGTGGAGGAGGAGTACCAAGGGTGACGAGGACCCGAGAGGGTAAGCGCATGACAGGGAACAATTACGAACAGGGGCGAAAAAAAAAAAACACCGGATGCCCGTGGATTTGTGAAAACAACTCGACCGGAGAACGTTTAATTGAGGAGCAAGGAGAGGAATGTCAGGGTGGGGAAGGCAGGAGGGTGGCATCACAAAGGCGTTGTGCGACGGGAGACAAGGGGGGAAGGGCGGGAAGGGGGGCGTAAGGACAAGGGTACGAATCAGGGTGTGTTGCGGGAAGGATAGGGTGTTGCGAGAATGTATGCTGTAGATGTCTCAGTACGATGCTGGGTGGGGGTGGGAGAACAGGACGGGAGGGAGAGTAGTCACGTCTACGAGTTATCAGGAAAGGATGGTAGGGGTTGGTCTAGCGGGAGTCTTTTGTCTTTGCCATCGGATAAGAAGATTTTGACTGGAGCGATAGAACGTGTGAAGAATTGTCTAATTTACGGGCGTCAGGAGACATAAGCGATAGTCCAAAATTGTGAGCTATATATGCAATTATTGACATAGCGGAGAGATAGAAAAGACTTGGCCACCGCAAGGGGATTCCAGCCGTATAACGACGTGGTCGAATGGTGATGAGCCAGACGGTTTGGCACGTGAGCGGTACCTCAAGTGCGAATTAGTTGGTGTATCGCCGCGGAAAGCAAGGGAAGGAGGGCGAGTGGGGCGGCGGGAGTGCGCAGTCCGAGGGGCGGCAACAAGGCGGGCAAATGGGGAGGTCGCGCAATCGCGGCACCTGGGGGAGCAGAGAGGCAAGAAGGAGATAGTCGCGGGAGGGGGGATAGAAGTGAAGAGAAAGCGTCCGGGGGAGAGGTACTCGCGCGAGGCCGGAGAGTGATTGTATGGGCCGCTTCGGTGCGCATGGAGCAAGCTCGCGCCGGGCGGCGGAAGACTGGCAAGACGCACAGGAGGCCAAGTGCAGGACAAGGGGGGCGGGGACCGCATTGAGGCATTTAAACAATAACAGGATGCGGAAAAGAAGGAAGATCAAAATGGGGCGGAGGGGACTCGCAGACATACCTGCCGTCTGGAAAACGGAGGCAGCAAGTAGGAGAGGCGACGAAAATGAGCGAGAGGACGAGGCAGAGGATTGTGTATGCCAGGCCAAGGACGGGCAGGGAGGGACGAGCGTAGAAAAAGGACGGTGGAGGGGCGGAGCGGAACGTTACACGGCGCAGCACGGCAGAGAGGCACGCAGCGCTTTGTTTGGGGCCCGAGGGAAATCAAAGACCACAAGTCAACGTATAGAAGCCGGCGCAGGGACACCGGGATGGCCAGAAAACATATATATTAAATTGGGAAAGGATAGAGAATGCACCGCAGCAAAATCTCGAGAAATGAGAAATTGTCATTTTCTAGGTCAGACGGTTCCAATGTTGAACCCTGTCACCCAAGACTCGCCGATCAACACTAATGACCATACATGAGACGATACTGGAATACTCTACCTCATGTTCTTCATTGAGAGTGACCTTGGGCAACAAACCACAGAGCGTAACGGAGAACTGTACTTGTCCTTGACTCAATAGTGGTGGCTATTGCCTTATTTTGAAACCACGACCATGGCCCCCATACTGACGCATGATTAAGAATTGGCGATATGACAGCGTATCAATGAATTCGCTGGCGGATTCTTTGACACCAATTATCGGCGGCGAATAATGTTCTTATTTTTCTGATTCTAGGTTAGAGTATAGACAATCCGTGTGTCATAATGAGTACAAGATTCATTGAATTTTGGAGGGAGTGAGAGGGGCGTGGATTATGTAGGGCGCATTTGTTCTGAGGTGGTCTAATTGATAATTCCTGTCAAGTTGTAGTGGCAAGGTTTTCAAACGTGAACGCAAGCTAGGAGCGTGACGTGGGCCAAAGGGAGTACATCGGGTAACGACCGAGATACGGTACTGGGAGGTTACTCGCGACATTGCATAGCGAACAAACCGCTGGCGATGACAATGGAGTATGTAGCCACTCGTCTTTCTTATGAAGCAGAGCCCGAGCGAGGGCCGCATGCCAGTCTCCATCATATAGTCTGATCTAGGTGACCACGACAGTTGGTTTGGTCCGCGGCGGACAGAAGAAAATACCGGCAAATAGACATGAGTAAACGACCATGACTATGGGTCAGATGAGAGCAGAATATCTCGGCCGTTCCGGTGACTCGCGGCTGTGAAAAAGATTGGGCCAATTTGCGGAGACTTGTGATTGCCAACCTTCCGAAATAAGGAATGGACCCTGAGATCTTTCAAAGCGGCGACTTTTGACTCAAAACTCAATGATACTTTTGTATTCATTATTATTGGAAAAACTGATTCTCTACCAACGGAAGAAATATCACAAACTTAAATAGGACATCGGTTTTGCAAACACATTAGAGAATGGTGGCGCAGATATAATAGCCGTATTTATCGTCAGCACATATTCATTTCTGGGCACCCTGGCTTAGGGAGTGCCAGTTTGCTTACACTCACAGACAAAGCAATAACTGCTGTGCATATAATGAGGTACAACCCACGTATGTACGGCTAGTTTTCAGCTGTTATTAGCAAGACGACCTACTCGTACTGAGGGGTATCTCATAACACCGCAGAACAGAGCATAGCATGAAATCAAAGCGCAACCTTATCGCACATTGCAGTGCGTGTAGATCTATGAAACGCGACTTGCGCCAACCAATGTCAACTAGCCGCTTAGTTCGTTCATGAGATATTGATCCAGCCAAAATGATAGGTACAGTCTGTCCAGAGACACAAATATTACATGCGACGACCAATTTTCACGAAGACAGGTGATTATTTGTTCGGAGAGAATGAAGACCTGTTCGAAATGTCTTTCAGGCAGCCTTCATATTACGCAACATTCACAGATTGACAGAATGATCTTTGCCGAATATAGTAGCATTCCAGAGTCTGATGGCAGTACAATTGGCATATCAACTCATCAGATTTCAGTTTCAACCAGATTGCAAGTATGTTATTAGCACAGACTTTAGCGGGTAGGATCCTGTGTAAAACGACCTCTTCAACATTTTATAGAAAAAAAAGAACAAACAAACATAAGGGACAGTATCGGACCTATTTCGATTTCAGTTGTTCTCAAAATACACTGGTGAAGCACAATCATGTCTAAGGCCCAGATGTAGCAGGAAATCTTATCAACTGTTTAACCACCCGATATAATAGGCATAATAGAGCTCAAGCGCTTATGCATTTTACCCCAGGTTTTTACCCGAGGCCTCGGCCCGCCATCGACCGAGGTTCCGAGATTACGCAAAGTGTCAGGACGAGGCCGAGGATTTTTCTCGAGGATCGAAGGACTGAGGCAAGGCCAGGATTTTGGCTCGAAGCCGGCTCCGAGGACGAGGCGTTCCTCGAGGATACAACACTGATAA
>JZLH01S0094341.1:28975-43543 GCA_001188425.1 Eucidaris tribuloides | reverse complement strand
ATTGTGAGCTTCAATTTAAAAAATTGTCAAATTTTGATATCTGAGCTACATAGTAGTGTTCAAATGGACAAATAAACACCCTGGAATACAAAAAGTTTGCGAAAGTTACACTGCCAATGGCAAGTTATACATGAATAAACAATAAAACTCGGGGCGAGTTTTATTAACTAGTGTACACAACAGTAAGTCTATGTGAGGACAAGTGAATTTGGTCAACTTACGATTTTCACTTTTTTAAAGCACTAAATAATCATTTTGAAAATACAATTTTTTCAGGGCTTCATTTTTAGACCTCATCAAAGACGGTGGTAGCATGGGGAATCATGCGGCTCAGATTTTTTTTATTGCTGGTAAATGTTAGCCAATACCTTAATTTTTGCTGTATTGTAATTAGTGGAAATAAATTATGCAAAACTCTGTCAACAGGTTTACGACCCTGATCTAACCTTTGCACATTTCTTTTTTCACATGACTGCACCTAACCTGTATGGAACTGCACACTGGAAATTGTTTCTATGCTGCACTTGTTTTGCTCATTCTGTTCTTCATGCCTCAATTTCATTTTCCTAATTGTAATTAGTAGAAGCACATCATGCACATGCTGTCAGCAGGCTTATTGCAGTATATGTATCTGCACCTTACACAGCTTCTCTCTGTGGGACAAGCTGGAAGTATCATGCTGGGCTAAGAATAAATATTGAGCTAACTCTATTATACTAAATAATTAGCCAAATCAATGTGCCCTGTATTTACAAAAAAATATATTTGTGAAGATTGGCATCTCTTAATCATTCATCCTTCATTCTCATTTCCTTCATTATAACTCATACAGGGTTACCATCAGTCCCTAAACTTTCATATATGATCAGTTCCATCTCACATCTTCCAACCCTTATTACACAGTGTCTAATATTCAAGCATTTGTCAATACTATCCTCTTTCACCAGTTTGTGTGGTTTCAAGTGTGTCTGTGCAGTAATACATGTCAAGATTCTCCTTCATACCCAGCTCTTTTTAAGCCACTTCATTTAATTCTATTCTCGTACTTTCTATGTTCAGTTTAATTACATTAGTTACTTCATATTCACTTGATTTCAGGTAGCATAGTTCATTGTGGTGTATTGACTTTGCCTCTTAATAGCACTGATACATTTCAACACAAAATATGGCTTATTCCATAATATACATGTATGTCAGCTGTAATTTCATTGAGTTCTTTTCAAATTAATTTCTTTGTTCTGTATTCCTACTTTCATCCATCTGGTGCTATATTTCACATTCCTGTATATATTCTACCACAGTGGAATAGATTCATTGCACTCTGTCATTAATCTATCTTAAATCATACTTGTAATCTTAACATATTTGTATATATCAAACAAAAACTTTTTGCAAGACAGCATTGCTGTAAATAAATGCATTTTAAAGCTTGTGCGTACAAGCAGCTAGTACAAGAAACTTACTTGTGATCCTAACATCCAAAACGCATTAAGACTCTTTTTGCACTATAATCCATAGCTCTGCATTTGATTAATAACCACCTCTGTAGCCGACTCTATTAGCGTTTGCGCTGACGCACAATTTTCTGTCCCAAATTTAAGATAACGTGTACTTTGAACAGTACATGTGATTTTGGATATTTGTAACCTGTTACATCAGACAGTTTTGAATTCCCATAGGTTTAAGAGAGATAAACCACTGGCAGTCAATAAGGTTCTGTGGGGTAGTACATGTGTATGTATATATTATTAAATTGGAATGCCCACACTAAACAAGTGCATGTAACTTGTGAATTTTGGAGAGCGGTTCATGTATTATCAAATGTTCTCATTTATTTTTTGGTTTGACATAATAAACAATTTCTGCCTATTATGTTATTCAGGAGCTGAGCAAGGCTGCTCTACTGGCGTCCTTCATAGTCTTTTATAGTAGAAACGAAGGAGGTGTGGAATGATGCACCGTACATGTCAATATAAATGCTAACTATTTTTTTTTGTGGAAAACAACACTAGCAGTGTATATTTTGTTTTGTTTCTTTGTCTTTTCACTTAAGTTACATAATATTACTTTATCTTCACAGAAATACTTGTCCGGTAACGCCTCTTGCTAGTAATCGTTCACTATTCTCAAAACACTTGCATTTATTTTGTCGTAATGTCAGTTCACCATGCATGGTTTATCTTTTTTCCCTTCTTTTCTTGTTATGATTCTATATACCAACTATGTTAAGTTAATTGCTTCTTGTATTGTCATTGATGAAAATGACTTTTGTATGTATTGTGAAATTTGATTATCACCTGGCATTATCTTCACAATAATGGACCTGGTATATATGTGTACATTTCTTGAATAAAGAAGTGATTTCAACAACAAAATAAATTGAAAGTAGCGATTATCTTCTCCCAGGTAATATACTTTCTAAACAATATTAAATGTTTGTTCTCAAAATCTAAAATACAATGGAAATTATGAAATGTGCCAATATATCAGTTAGGATGCTATATGGTAATCAATCACATTTTATGTTAGATCTATGCATTTTGTATTTATATTCTCTAATGAGCAAAGAATGCACATAATCATCCTTACTCACTGTGGTGTCTGTAAATAATAATGATTACTGTGAGATGTGATTTCTGATGAGGTCACTGTGCTAGCTTATGAACAAGGTGAATAATAAAATTGTACATACATGTATTTGTATATTATTCAAGTACAACATGTTGCTTAAAATATAGTCGGCTTTGCCTTGAGGAATAAATCTCTGAGACTGAAGAAAAAGCCTTGACTAAAAGAAAAATCACTTTATGACACTTAAAGAGCAAAGAAAATATAGCAATGGAAGCTAGTATAGATTGTCACATTAGTCATTATTTAATGTATGCTTCTTTGACTTCATAGGCAGAGATGACTGAACGTTGATTTGAATTACTCTTCTTTTTAACCTATATTTACAATCACAAATGGAAATTGTTTCTCTGTTGCACTTTGTATGTTTCACTTATTTATCTAGCCTCAATTTTAATTTTTGCTGTATTGTAATTAGTGGAAATATAATTATGCAAAACTCTGTCAACAGGCTACGATCCTACATCTAACCTTGCACATTTCTTTTTTCACATGACTGCACCTAACTTGCATTTACAACTTCCTTTAAACTGTATTTACAAGTACAAATGGAAATTGTTTCTCTGTTGCACTTTGTATACTTCACTTATCTATCTAGCCTCAATTTTAATTTTTGCTGTACTGTAATTAGTGGAAATATAATTATGCAAAACTCTGTCAACAGGTTACGACTCTACATCTAACCTTGCACATTTCTTTTTTCACATGACTGCACCTAACCTGTATGAAACTGCACACTGGAAATTGTTTCTATGCTGCACTTGTTTTGCTTCATTCTGTTCTTCATGCCTCAATTTCATTTTGCCTAATTATAATTAGTAGAAGCACATCATGCACAATGCTGTCAGCAGGCTTATTGCAGTATGTGTATCTGCACCTTAGACAGCTTCTGCTATGTGGGACAAGCTGGAAGTATCATGCTGGGCTAAGAATAAAATATTGAGCTAACTCTATTATACTAAATAACTAGCCAAATCAATGTGACCTGTATTTACAAAAAAAAAAGATTTTTGAAGATTGGCATCTCTTAATCATCATCCTTCATCTATCAATACCAATTTCTTATCTCATTTCCTTCATTATAACTCATCCAGGGTTACCATCAGTCCCTAAACTTTCATATATTATCAGTTCCATCTTACATCTTCCAACCCTTATTACACAGTGTCTAATATTCAAGCATTTGTCAATACTATCCTCTTTCACCAGTTTGTGTGGTTTCAAGTGTGTCTGTGCAGTAATACATGTCAAGATTCTCCTTCATACCCAGCTCTTTTTAAGCCACTTCATTTAATTCTATTCTCGTACTTTCTATGTTCAGTTTAATTACATTAGTTACTTCATATTCACTTGATTTCAGGTAGCATAGTTCATTGTGGTGTATTGACTGTTGCCTCTTAATAGCACTGATACATTTCAACACAAAATATGGCTTATTCCATAATATACATGTATGTCAGCTGTAATTTCATGAGGTGCTTTTCAAATTAATTTCTTTGTTCTGTATTCCTACTTTCATCCATCTTGTGCTATATTTCACATTCCTGTATATATTCTACCACAGTGGAATAGATTCATTGCACTCTGTCATTAATCTATCTTAAATCATACTTGTAATCTTAACATATTTGTATATATCAAACAAAAACTTTTTGCAAGACAGCATTGCTGTAAAATAAATGCATTTTAAAGCTTGTGCGTACAAGCAGCTAGTACAAGAAACTTACTTGTGATCCTAACATCCAAACAGCAGTAAGACTCTTTTTGCACTATAATCCATAGCTCTGCATTTGATTAATAACCACCTCTGTAGCCAGACTCTATTAGCCGTTTGCCTGACGCACAATTTTCTGTCCCAAATTTAAGATAACGTGTACTTTGAACAGTACATGTGATTTTGGATATTTGTAACCTGTTACATCAGACAGTTTTGAATTCCCATAGGTTTAAGAGAGATAACCACTGGAGTCAAGGTTCTGTGGGGTAGTACATGTGTATGTATATATTATAAATTGGAATGCCCACACTAAACAAGTTACATGTAACTTGTGAATTTGGAGAGCGGTTCATGTATTATCAAATGTTCTCATTTTATTTTTGGTTTGACATAATAAACAATTTCTGCCTATTATGTTATTCAGGAGCTGAGCAAGGCTGCTCTACTGGCGTCCTTCATAGTCTTTTATAGTAGAAACGAAGAGGTGTGGAATGATGCACCGTACATGTCAATATAATGTAACTATTTTTTTTGTGGGAAAACAACACTAGCAGTGTATATTTTGTTTTGTTTTCTTTGTCTTTTCACTTAAGTTCACATAATATATACTTTATCTTCACAGAAATACTTGTCCGGTAACGCCTCTTGCTAGTAATCGTTCACTATTCTCAAAACACTTGCATTTATTTTGTCGTAATGTCAGTTCACCATGCATGGTTTATCTTTTTTCCCTTCTTTTCTTTGTTATGATTCTTATACCAACTATATGTTAAGTCGTAATTGTTCTTGTATTTGTCATGATGAAATGCTATTTTGTATGTATTGTGAAATTTGATTATCACCTGCCATTATCTTACAAAATAATGGACCTGGTATATATGTGTACATTTCTTGAATAAAGAAGTGATTTCAACAACAAAATAAATTGAAAGTAGCGATTATCTTCTCCCAGGTAATAACTTTCTAAACAATATTAAATTTTGTTCTCAAAATCTAAAATACAATGGAAATTATGAAATGTGCCATTATATCAGTTAGGAGCTAATGGTAATCAATCACATTTTATGTAGATCTATGCATTTTGTATTTATATTCCTAATGAGCCAGAAGTGCACATAATCATCCTTACTCACTGGTGTCTGTAAATAATAATGATTACTGTGAAGATGTGATTTCTGATGAGGTCACTGTGCTAGCTTATGAACAAGGGTGAATAATAAAATTGTACATACATGTATTTGTATTATTATTCAAGTACAACATGTTGCTTAAAATATAGTCGGCTTTGCCTTGAGGATAAATCTCTTGAGACTGAAGAAAAAGCCTTGACTAAAAGAAAAATCAACTTATGACACTTAAAGAGCAAAGAAAATATAGCAATGGAAGCTAGTATAGATTGTCACATTAGGTCATTATTTAATGTATGCTTCTTTGACTTCATAGGCAGAGATGACTGAACGTGTGATTTGAATTCCTTCATATCTTGAATCATCTTTCTAAAAATTGCAGTTAGAATCAGAAACTGTTTACAATAAATTTTAGAAAATAGATTTAAAATTTCACAAAAATTATAAAATTGTATTTCTCAAATGACAATAGCAATACATAGTTATAACATTTAAAAGTAGCCAACAAGCTTCATGATTTTTAATCAGATCTTGCCCAATAATATAAGGTGTTGACTATGGGACTAATGTAGGAAAATTACACTGAATATTGATTATATACATGTAATTATATGCAGTTGTGAAGTCTTTTTAAGTAGATATCAGTAAGATTATAACATGACCATAAAATAAATCTTACGATTTATTGTACAAGATCATCAGTGTTTAAGCACACAATAAAAACAATGTTCATTTCATCATGCACACTGTATTATTATCAAGTGCATTTTTTAATCTTTTCATGTGCACTGTACATTGTTTACTATGACACAATATGTAAATTTCAAAAATAAAATAAAATCTTGTACTCTTTATACATTGTTTGATTGTGGTCATAAAATATTCTATGTATTCAGGACCATGAATTTCAGATTTCCTTTTTAAAATAATAATGAGTCATAGGCAGGACAAATATGCCGAGATTTATTTCAGGGAAGACTAATCATCTCAGTTTAATAACTCAATTCTTTACCTGATAGAACCTATCAAATCAACTGTGTAAAAAGGAATATTTATGTAAAACTGACTGAATATTTAAGAGGCTGTTACAAAATCAACAGTATTGGACTCTGAAAAGGTGAAGTGATAAGACCTTTATAGGTGTCAAGACCTTCACCTACATGTACACCAAGTTTAAAATGAGAGCCATTCACATTGTTAATATCTAGACTTAAATCAATGCAGTGACTTTTACAGCAGTTGAAAAAAATTCCAATCACAATTAAGTTAAATTTCAATATATTTGTAAACATACAATGTATATCATCATTCTATCTATTATGAATCGTCAATGGATATAAATAACACTACAAATGCAAATGTACCATCCTGTAATCATTTAAACCAGTGTTTGATCAAACCATTTTAAGTTCACTTATGTAATATATTGTTCATGAAACGTTTTCAAGTACATTTATATAAGAACATTTGGAATGTGTGAAAGCTTCATGATAATATTCGACGACGATCACTTAAAGGGATAGTTCAGACGTGGAACAGAATTTGGAAGCCTCTAGCTCCAAACCTCATGATAATCTGTGTTCATTTGGGACGGAATACATACATGTACCAGCGATTTTAGAGCCTAATTACGACATTGGTTTAGCTCAGTGCGATATTAGATGCGAAAACGGGAAAATATTTAAGCAATCACTTTATGATTGATTCATTTAATTTAATATTTTCTAAATATCAATATAGACATCAGTTTAATGGACCCTTCATGTACTAGCCAGTGTAAAAGGAACAGTATTCTTGTATATTATTATTCCACAAAGCAAACAATTCCATAGAATCTGCAGGTAATGGTTGATTTTCAAAGTCGTGAGAAATTCAATGTTTCTTTTACGTTAATTTCTGCTGTTCCAAAACCGATTTTTTTTTTTTACACAAAGTTGAGAAACATCCAATAATGAATGTGAGGTTTCAGTTTGATAGTTGTTTTCATTTACAATCATTAAAGAATTTTCGGCTAGGGCATCCTCTTACCCAGTACTGAACTTCCCCTTTAAGTTGTCATATTTAAGATTACTATCAGTGTTGTGCAGATTTATTACTACATTTATAATCTGGAAACTAAAAACCTAAACTATCTCTTGCCTGGCTGATTGACTTTCCTTAGCAGCATAACTGATTATACATGTACTGAAGGCCTATAGTATTTTATTGTGTAATTGTTATTTATCCTTTAAGTCAGGGTCATGCTATAAAATAAAAATCTGAAAATTAAATTACATTTATATTAAAATGAAAATGATTTATATATGTTAAAGTAAATTCAGTAGAGCATTCAAGTACATGTACATAAATTATTACTGCAGAGACTGGTTCCTGCCTTTGTTTTAAATGTTGTGTGTGTTGATAAATATTTTGCATTTTAGTTTATTAGATGCTTTGTCTCTTTTACGTTTGCAACTTGCAAATTGAAATTTGAACCTATTCCATAAAAGATGATTTTAATTCAGACCATCATAAAAAAAATCATTGTTTATTTTATGAAAGTGTACATGTGCTGAGATTACTGTGCATGATGTGATTTTTTTTGTGGATGAGAGAAGATGCTGAAGAATGTATCTCAATATATAGGGGGGAAAAAACATGTCAATGTACATAATTACGATAGTTGCAATGTAATTTACAAATACAATTATTCAATTTGATTTGAATTAAGGATTTTGCAGTTAACAACCTACATGTTTGGCGTGTGCAAGAGGGGTGGAGTGCTGAAAGCACAAGTAGGACAACGTATTACAGATGTGTGTAATTTATTTTATCAAGTGAATTGTGTGTGTGATACAGTGTTATACAATGAGAATGAGTACAAGTAGCCCGTGTAGTACAGTTTTGAAGTGCATGTACGTATGGCATGCAGAATGTATAGCATGGGTATCGGAGAAGATATAATTCAATAACAGTATTTTAGTTCACGAATGTATTTTGCACCTCTAGTAGCGAGAAGAAATATCAGAGCATTGTTCGACAGCCGTGTTGACTACAAAACACTGCGCACAATAAATTTGCATGGATATTACGAACCGCTAAACAGTTAAGTGCGAGCGACAAACAGTACACAGAGGTATGCGCGCACTGGATAGACGCTTGTTTTACGAACCGCCAAACAATTCAACGCGCAATTGTTCGTCCATACGTAATACCCCTCTTATAACACGCAACGTATGGAAATACGCGAAAGCAGTGGACTTTACGAATGGCCAAACAATTTTAGCGCTAAATATATTTATTATTTTATGATATTGGTTCAAAATAATCAGTAAGCCAGAAACTAGAGTATTTATATTTGTCACTTTGCTAAAATTCAATCATCTGTAACAGCGAGAAACAAGAAAATTCTTTGTTGGAAAAGTGCACTTTTTTCAAACGCGATTTTCTCGGAATTGCGTTTGCGCACCAAAATGAATTGTTCGACGATTCGTAATAGCCACGACGATATTGTGGATTCAGTGACGACCGAACAGCATCACACCTGACAAATACGTGCGAGCAATCTTGCAAATCGGGTGGAACGTGAGACGTCGTAGTTTGTGAACGTGTTCGAGCATGGTTGACATGATTCATGTAGTTGCGAAGGCGATGTACATAGTTGCTTGGATCAGAGAAGGAGTCTGGAGTTGTTGGGGCTACCAGCTGTCCTGGAACCTTCAGTGTAGTCCCATACACTAGTTCTGCTGGTGTACAACCAAGATCCTCTTTTACTGTAGTAAGTATTGGTAGAACATCTCGCCATTTGCTGGGATCAGACTGCGCTCGAAGTGCTGCTTTGAGCTGACGATGGAATCGTTCCATGATACCATTGGCTGCAGGGTGATATGCAGTGGTGCGTGTACTAGAACTCCCAAGAAATGACGTGAGTGCTTGAAAGGGTTGCGATTCAAATTGCCTCCCCCTATCACTGGTGATGGTTGAAGGTGTGCCGAATCGAGAAATCCACTCGCGTACAAGCGTCTTGGCGACTGTCTCTGCCGTAATGTCAGATATTGGGTAAGCCTCGGCCCATCTCGTAAACCGATCAATGCAGGTTAGCATGTAACAACATCCATTTGAAGAAAGGAGTGGACCGACTAAGTCCACATGGATGTAACTGATTCTGGCATCTGGCGCAGTGTAGGTTCCAGGTGGTGCCTTGATATGACGATGAACCTTGGAACGCTGACAAGCTAGACACGAACGGGCCCAAGCACGTATGTCCTTGTTCATACTCGGCCAAACAAAGCGTGATGTGATCATGGATTGAGTAGAGCGTACGCCAGGATGCGACATATTATGCAACGCTTCAAATATCATGCGGCGATGCTTCCTTGGGACGTAGGGTCTCTCGTGACCTGTAGAGACGTCACACCAAATCACTCCGTCGCTTGAAGGTCGTGGCTCTTGTTTGAATGTCAGTGAAGGCGATTTCTGTATATCTTCCCATTCATCATCAATCTGGTCAGCGTAAACGAGGTGTGGAGAGCATCCACATGCAGTCAAAACAAAGCATCAGCTACCATGTTGTCTACAACATGTACCTGCTGAATGTCTGACGTAAACTGTGATATATAGTCTAGCTGGCGGATTTCCCTTGGAGAGTGACAGTCAGGCTTCGATTGCAAAGCATAGGTCAGTGGCTTATGATCGGTGTATTCTGTGAACTCGCGTCCCTCCAAGAAATGGCGAAAATGGCGAATCGAGAGGTAAACAGCTAACAATTCTCTGCCAAATATACTGTACTTCACCTCTGCTGGCTTGAGTCGCTGTGAAAAGAATGCAATTGGCTTCCAAACTCCATCATCGCACTGTTGAAGTACGCCACCAACTGCTACATCTGATGCATCAACCATCGAATTAGTTGGGCGATCTGAAGAAGGGTGTACAAGCAAAGTGGCATTGGCGGGTTCCTCCTTTGCATGATTGAATGCACTGATGCGCTCTTCCGACCACTTCACTGCCTTGGTTGACCGTTTTGGCTGACCGCGGAGCATGTCTGTCAGTGGTGCTAAGAGAGCTGCTGCCTTGGGGATAAAGCGTCAATAAAAATTGACAAGTCCTAGAAATCGACACAGCTGTCGGATAGATGAAGGGCGAGCAAATTCACGGATCTCCTTCACGCGTTTCTCGTGAGGTCGAATGCCATCAGTGCTGATGTGATGTCCTAAGAAGAAAAGACAGCTAACACCAAACACACATTTGGCCGGGTTTATCACGATACCATACTCGTGAAGGCAGGCAAACAGAAGTCGAAGACGTTCCTCGTGTTCTTTTTCTGATGCACTTGCTACTAACATGTCGTCAATGTAAACAAAGATAAAAGGCAGGCCCCCATCCAATGCTGGAAGGATTGGGCCGCATTTCGAAGACCAAACGGCATTCATGTGAATTCGTAGAGTCTGAATGGTGTCGTAATTGCTGTCTTTGGCATATCAGATGGCTCGACGGGAATCTGATGGTATGCTTTCACCAGATCTATCTTTGAAAAGACCTTCTTGCCATTCAATGACGCTGAAAAGTCCTGTATATGTGGGACTGGATAGCGATCTGGTAATCTGGTACAGTTCTAGCGTTCAGAGCACGATAATACCCACATGGGCGCCAGTCGCCTGGTGTAGATTTGGGAACCATGTGAAGAGGAGAAGCCCAATTACTGCTCGACGGTAGTATGATTCCCAGTTCCGGCATGTGTTCGAACTCGGAACGGGCAATTTTCATGCGATCAGCAGCTAAACAGAGCGAGACGTAAGAAACCCGGTGACCTGTTTGTGAGCGATGTGGTGCGAACTGTATGTTTGACATGTAGGTACTATCGGCGGAAACATCCAGGCGAGTTGAATCTGTGATACTCCCTCCAAGATGGCGTAATATTTACACTTGCCGTACCCGGAACGTGGCAAGACATAGACTGACAGACTGGCGTATGGAGAGGAGCACGTATGCTGTTGATCCCTGCGAGTGTGCACTAGTTTCAATAATCTCTGGTGCTTAACACCACCAGCAAGTCCAACGTCATCACGAAAATCTAACTGCCGATAATGGTTTAGAAGATCTGCAACAACAAAAATAAAACGAAAAGCTCTCCACTAAGTCCCAAGTCTAGTTAGGACGTCACGCTTACTGGTAAAAAGGAACAACAAAAGACAATTTCGAATACATAATAGGCAAGTTCTTCCAGCAGACTAAATAATAAGTTTCTTAGCGAACCAAAAATAAACAAACTGGTGATCAAAACATGTACTGTACAATAAAAAAACTACAGCCACATGATCTAACATTCGGAAAATTACATGAACTTGGAAATGGCCTGAAAAACAACTGTTAGATAATAAACTCGTGTAATTCGAACCAAGAAAATTTTCAACAAAAGTTTACAAAAAATGTGCTTTTCAAAAAATAATGAAACCACTAAATCAGAATGATACTTCATACCGGACTTAAAGCAAATAGCAGAAGTCAAATGACTTTTCGCGGGTGTCACGCCTGAATGTATATCTAAAGCAGGCAATCTCTCTTGCATGCTAAAAGCTTAACCATTGGTAAAAACAATGGCATTTAGAAGTAAAAGCAACTGTGTCCTTAGCAATAACATAGTGAGCTAAAAAAGCAGGACTCTCTTATCTGCAGGCTACAGAATTCCAAATAATGCATGTGCAAGAACTTGTAAGCTGTCAACGAAATTAACTTCAACTGCACCTCTTCTAGAGAACTCCATGGTTCCAATACGTCAAAGAATCTCCTTCAAAATCTGTAATTTTTTTGTGATAAATCCTATGTGGCCATGCTCCTAATACAGAACAGAACTGCCTTCAACGCAAAGTAGCAGTCACACAGTCAATCAGCCTGCGCAAGTTCCACAGATACATTGTTTACTTCAAATTCCCATGGCAAACCAAAACATCTCCTCGGGGTACCGGCATATTGCTCATTGCGCGCCCAATACTTGGAAATATCTGCCTTTGAAATTCGTACTCACCCTCTGCCTCGCTGTAATCGTTTCAAATGTAAGTTAAATCATATTTACTGTTAGATAATACACATACATTATTTGCGTAGAATAGCAGTAAATCAGGATTCAGGAACCAGCGCAGCTGAATATATACAGATAGTAACTGCTGCTATAATTTAAATTATGTTTATTATTATTATTATATAGAAACCCAATTATGTAAATATATAGTTGACTGTAGTCTCTGATTTGTAAATCCTCCGAGTAAAAAAAATCCAACCATAAAAACGTACACTAAAACGCTATTGTTTTCTTCGCATTTTTAAACTCTAATGTAATTACAAACCGCCAGATTTTCAAGCAGAACATGCCCTTCATCCAATAGCCTAGAGGCAATGGTTAAATCTTTCATGTCTGCGGGATGTTTGTCGAATGAGACACGCCTTTAAAATACAGCCAAAGCGCCAAGTTATATGAAGTTGGTTGTTGCCCTCACATGACAATAATAATGTTCCATTGACAGTGCAACAGATGGTCGTAAAAATTGCACCCAGAGTAGAAAATAACCATCATGAGGGGAGGAAAAGAAGCAATTGGAAATAATGTCATCCTATTATAAATTTTTCAGAGTTTACTCAACGGGCAAAGTCCATCTTATGGCAATCGAATATTTTTTTCGAAAAATTCATTATTATGGCCCAATAAATTATGAACCCATATCAGACTCAGAGCAGCCGAGAGAGAGTTTACGGACTCAGTGAACGTTGTACCCCGAGATTATTTATGCCAGGCTTCCCTTGCGACCTATCAGACACAACCGATAGCATTAGCAATCAATGTAAAATAATTTCCAAACCTGGAAACGTTGTTTAAAAAAACCTGTAAGGAAACTGAGTGTAAAATCAATTCACGCTCGTGCCAATAATATTGGTCCATATAATATATTAAAAAAATTATTATTCCCGTGCATACAGACGACTTTGCCTGCCGTTTGAGTAAACTCTGAAAATATAAATATGATGACATTTTCCCATTGCCTCTTCCCTCCCTGCCATATATACTCTAGCCTGGGCAAATTACGACATCCTGTAACTGTAAAACATCTATTACTTGTCACATGTAGGCAACAACGACATTCAATAACTTGGGCTGGTCTGTATTTAAAGGCAGTGGATCTCATTCGCAAACATCCCCGCAGACCAGAAAAAGATAAACCCTATGCCCTTTAGCAGTCCTGCCAACGCAATACGGATTTTTCCAGGAACAGTATCTTTCTTATTAAAGTTACTAAGGCGGTGGCGTTTCAACACCACCTAAAAACAAACGATTAAATAAGAATCAGAACATAATGTCCAAAAGAAATTAAACTACTTGAACTAAATGCTTTTGTTTACTATAAGAGAGTTTGAAATACAAATGCCCAAATGTAATGGGAATATATGACGTTTTTTTCATTCAACTGTGAGTGACGGAACAAAAGGTTTGCTTTATCATAGCCTTTTCCATAAGAAAATTATTGTCAGCTGTTTCAAATACTTTTCTACTCTCACTTCTAATCTCATTTCGTTTATTAAATTAACCGTTTTAATTGTTTAAGCTCGTACTGCCAATAACCGTTAATACAACTACAACTTGCCAGAATAAATCCGTACACTTGCACTATGCCGCATAGTACATAAAAAAAAATGAGATTAGAATGAAATAAAAAAATAATTTGAAACAGATACCAATAATCTTCTTATAGAAAAAAGCATGAATAAAGCAAACTTTTGTTCCGTCACTCACAGCAGTGAATGAAAATACTCATCATAACAATTTGGGCATGTCTTCAACTTCACATAATAGTAAGCAAAGCAATTGGCTTCATAGTTTTATTTTATTCTGACATCAATTCTCTTATTCTTATATAATCGTATGTTTTTGTGTTGAACCACCGCCTAGTTAAACCTTAATAAGAAAGAACGTGTCCTGGAAAAATCCGTACTGGTGACAGACTGCGCTTAGGCTATTGATCGAAGCATTCTTGAAAATCTTGGCGTTTGTAATTACATAGAATTAAAAAATAAGAAAGAAAAAAAAGCCGTTTAGGTACGTTATGTTGGTATTTTTCTCCCACAGAGAGA
>JZLH01S0094330.1:3483-15270 GCA_001188425.1 Eucidaris tribuloides | reverse complement strand
GTAGTTCAGTTCTCCCGCGCATAATTTTGAGGCACTGTCGATCGCCTGGACGGCAGCTACATAGGCAGGTATCGGCCGACTGGATGAAAGGCCTCGGACAGCGTCTGTTGCATTTACATTCACACCGCGAAACGCTGAACTCTTGTCTCTGTTTAAATTAGATATAAAAAAGAAAATTATTTATTTATTAAGGAAAAATCCTCTAAAATGAAAGGTATGAAATACAAAAACATGCTTAACTCACCGACTAATTTTTCACTTCTGGTCAGTGTTGATTGCCCTGATTTTTATTGTATGGTTAAAATTGTTTTACTAGAAACAATCAGTATTGGGTGGTACGTTAGGTGGTACATGTTTGGAATAGAAACGTTTGCAATAGTCAGGATAAAGTGATCAAATTATGTTGACGCAGTTAATTACTGACACTTCACAGTTAAACTTTAGGCATTTTTACTTTCTAGAAAAAAAGAAAGAAATAAAGATAGAAAAAAAGACAGAAAGAAAGAAAGTCTGAAGTCCATGGCAGCCCCAGTCTGGATCGCAATGCCAAAAACAATAAAAAAGATAAATAAGTAAATTTGGAATTTTATTGTTGATCCACATTCAATCTGGAGACAATTCACACCTTTTTTAGCGCCGTATACTTTCAGCGCCTTCTGATGCGAATTTGTGTGGACTTTCGTTTTTCGTTTTTGATGCGTGCGGATCCATGCGGACCTCTCACTGCAGACTGAGTCCGTACCAGGGTTACCAGTGCAAACACGCAAAATTTGGCGTTTTTTTCATATCGTTTGGCATTGAAGAATTCGAAGTACATGCCAAACGGCTTTTTGACGGTTTACACCCGGGGGGGGGGGGTCACTCTCCATGCACACGGCCTGTCTCCCACCCGTGTCCAACAACCTCAGAAATGCACCCTAATCGGCGTAACCTACATAACCAAATTTGCAACCCTAAATGGCGTAACACATCAGAAAACCTACCCTGAGTGGTGTGACTCCCAGGAAATCCATTTATTCTGATACCCTAAGTGGCGTGAACAGGGAATCCACTAATTTGATACCCTAAGTTGCGTAAACAGTGAAATCAACAAATTTGATACCCCACCCAAGTGTCCTTCTCATCTGAAACATTATTGTACATTGCGCAACCCGAAGAGGTTCACTTAACAATTCATAAATAATTCTCCTAATTATCAAACGTCCATTTATTTCACCTACAATCTGGCTGGGCGTAAACCACGGCACTCGAATTTTTGGCTGCGGCAGAGTTTTCAAAGGTGTTATTGATTACAACGTTATTTGTAACCACATCTAAGGCTACGGTCACAAATAAAGCCGCGACCGTCCGATTTATAGCCTGCTCGGTCGCCGCTGGAATTTAGGCACCGCCCAGCGATTGTTGGAGCTTGTTGAGCGGGCTGTAAAGCCCTATAGCGATGCGCGGCGAGTGAAATCGAGCAGGCGCCGCTGGAATTTTAACTGCGCGCTAAACCTTCAGCGGCGACCGACCGATGCCCTAAAAACCAGCGGTGCCTGGACGGCTGCCGCTCGGTGACCGGGCGAAATTTAAAAAATTCGCCGCCCGGCCGCCAAGCAGGCCAATTTTTGTATTTGTGACCACAGCCTTATTTTGCATTAAATGCAAATTTGGCGTTTTTTTTTTCACTGAATTTGGAGTGTAATTTGGCGTTTTGAGAATCGGAAAACCTGGCAACACTGGTCTGTACTCAACTTGAAAGCCGTAAGTATGAAAGCTGTAGGCCTACACAGTCTTACCTCGGGGCACGGCCTTGGAGAACATAAAATTTCGGCGTCGGTTCGATTTCTGCACGCGCAAGTCGTGTCTTCATACAGAGTGTAGTTGAGGTACTGAAAGCGACGATTGGCGGTATTCCCATCTACGTCGATGACCTTGACAAACTAACAAGGGAAAATGGATACCAAAATGTTCGAAACATATAAATAATATCACACATGAATTCTACTTAAGTCATGTTTAAAATGCGATAGACCGGAGGCTCGGTAGACGTGCCCCCAAGTTTCCCACCCTGTCGTTACGTCACTTCTGTTTGATCATTCGAATTTTTGATCTATCGGGCCTTCGTTCTATCGTAAAGTCCCCATTCATGCAATCTTCACACAAGATACTTTATTGTTTCGGTCACTGTGGCAACAGTAGAAAAAAGAAATATGCCTTCACTCCACTCTTCATTTCTTGAATTTTATATGCCTTCATCATAGACTTTAATAAATGAAAAACTTGCGCATGTAAGTTTTCAGGAACAAGCTGGACCTATGTTTTGTTATCCCATTTCTGGGAAGCAAACCACTGCTTAAAACCCCTTTCGAAAAATAAGGTCTTTAGTTAGAGGGTTCAGTGTGGGCCGGAATCTCATTGGGGTGACCCGACATTATTTAGCTCCGGCGACAGTTGTTCCCGTCAGTCCGGAGACAATATCTCAGAAGACAAGCGTTACGGGTGACCATTTGGTTGTGAGTTCACGATAGTCCGAATAAATTGATTACTGAAAGAGATGTTCAAAAAACATAAAAGGGGGTTTAAAGGAAAATTGTCGTACCGGTCTTGTTACATTCACCCTACTTCCCGGGACGCTCGCACACTCTTGAAATTCGGCGCCGCAGCACCCACTTCCAGCACACCGACGCACCCGGGTACAGGTCGGATGGAGATAGATCCCGACTCGCCGAACGATTTGCAGCTCATCGTACATGTCTATCAGGACTGGTCTGGGCTCACGGCATCCCATACTGCTACCGTGCCGAATCCACTCGATCATGGCTATAAGGATGACAACGACGATGACCACGGTGACGATAGAAGTAACAGTAATAATAATGAAAAGAACAGATAACAGACATTAAAAATGAGGATGATGATAATGAAAATGATGAGATGATGATGATGATGATGATGATGATGATGATGATGATAATAATAATAGTAATTATGCAAAGATGAAGAGGATGATGAACGTTTTAATATTAGTGATGTTAATATGACATGCCCGGCGTGATGGCCTAGTGGTTAGAGCGTCCGCCTCACGTGCGGAAGGTCGCGGATTCGAGCCCTGGTCTGGGTCATACTAAAGACTTTTAAAAATGGTACCTTCTGCTTTCTAGCCAGGCGCTCGGCATTCCAGAACAGAGAAGGGTAATAATATTATTTATGTCATTATGCAGGGCCCGCTGGAAGATCAGTCTACTTGACTGAAGTGGCTACCCGGAGTAAATAAGACATGATGATGATGATGATGATGATGATGATGATGATGATGATGATGATGATGATGATGATGATGATGATTATCAGTAGTAGTAGTAGTAGTAGTAGTAGTAGTAGTAGTAGTAGTAATAGTAGTAGCAGTATTAGTAGTAGTAGTACTAGTAGTAGTAGTAGTAGTAGTAGTATAGTAATAGTAGTAGCAGTAGTAGTAGTAGTAGTAGTAGTAGTAATAGTAGTAGCAGTAGTAGATGTAGTAGTAGTAGTAGTAGTAGTAGTAGTAGTAGTAGTAGTAGTAGTAATAGTAGTAGCAGTAGTAGATGTAGTAGTAGTAGTAGTAGTAGTAGTAGTAGTAGTAGTAAATAATATCAGAGTGTCAATCATATCATGCTTTCTGTAACAGCCTCTGTAACGAATGAAAGCATATACTGGTCGAAATAGGAAATGCAATAGTCTCATAGAATATCGAATATATAATATTAATATAATGATATAACATTAATTATTTTCTGCAAATAGGAATATCCTGATTTAAGAATAAGTAATTCATATGCAATATCATTTCGTGTTATGTTGTATATAATTATTTTTTCCTTTATCATTGTACATTATGAAAAACGTGCAAAAATAAACGAAACTAAACAAAATGATCTTAATGATTATAACGGTGATGACGATGGTGACGATGATAAAGAGGACGATATTTACGATGATAATGGCGAAGTTAATAATAATGGTACTGATGATGATAATGGGAGTGACGATAATGACAATATTAATGTTAACAACGAGAAAGGGGTGATTGTGGTGGTAGTGTTGATGATTACGATAGAATCATAAAATTATAGTAATTACTGTATTCGTCAATACAAGGTTTTTGCTAAAGACACGCTTGTTTTATGTGAAATAAAGACATCGTAAAAGGATCTACACGTTTGAATTAAGTACGTAATAAAATCCTGCAAAATTCAAAACTGACTGTTTCTTTACCTTCATCACTGACCTCCTCGTCAAATGTAATAGCGCCACCTTCGTTGAAATTCCTCCCTTTTCTCTTCATCTGAACTGATTCATTGACCATGGTGGTGAAGGTGGTCTCCAGCCTGTCCTCGGGAACGAAGATCCGAAGGAAATCTCGACTCGATCGGATCTGGCTGAGTTGCCGTGCCACTGACATCCGATAATCCTTTGGGAAGAAATAAAGTCAGGATTTAACTAGAGCAATTCGGCTGCGCGCAGCCGATGGGGTATGCCTCCGCACCCCCGTCCAATTCTAAACTTTGAATGTATGGGGCATTGTAACCTTTGACCGTTCAACTCTGAAATTTCATTTATGCCCCATAATACATGTATTTCACTCAAATTACATCAATATTTGATAAGCTGTTCTCAAGTTATCGTGGTAAAGATATTAAGTATGGGTCCTCATGACCTTCGATCCTTTAGCCCCAAAATATGATCAGTTCATTGGTACCTTATAACACTTACATGTACTTCACCCCAGTTACATCAATATCGATAAGCCCGTCTCATGTTATCAGTGGTAAAGACACGAAAGTATGGAGCAGTTGTGACGCTTCGACTTTGACCTTTTTAACACCTGAAATTGATTGTTCCATTGAACCTTATAAAATACACTATTCACCCAAGTTACATAAAAGAATCCAACTGGCCGTGTCTCAAGTTATCACGGACACGAGCCAAAATCAGACATATTTTAGACCCCGGTGACCTTGTACGCTTCAGGCTCCTAAGAATCTAATCAGTTCATTGTGCGCTCATAATTCATAACCTCAACCGACCTAAGCCGCTTCAAGTAATCACAGGTAAGCGAGCCAATCAGACATACTTTAGGTCTGGTGACCTTGAACCTTTGACCTTCAGCTCCAAAATCTAATCAGTACATTGTGCCTCATAATACAATTACTTCACCCAAGTTACATCAATGAACAATCCGACCAGCGTTCTCAAGTTATCGTGGTAACGAAGCCCAAATCAGACATTTTTTAGGCCCGGTGACCTTTGACCTTTCCAGGCTCAAAATCTAATCAGTTCATTGGTGCCTCATAAACATACTTCGACACCAAGTTACATGACAATCCGACCAAGCCGTTCTCAAGTTATCGTGGTAACGAGCCCAAAATGCAGAACAATTTTTTAGCGTGACCTTTGACGCTTTCACTCCACTATCAGTTTCATTGGTGGCTCATAATACATACTTCACCCAAGTCATGATTCAACTGGCGTTTTCTCCAGTATCATGGTAACGACCAAATCAACAATTTTATGGCCCGCCGTGAACCTTTGACACTTTGACCTTAGAATCCGCGAAATCTAATCAAATCAATTGGTGGCTCATAATACATACTTCAGCCTAAAGTTACTGAAAATCCAACTGGCCGTTCTCATTATCGTGGTAACGAGCCAATCAGACATTTTTGGTTCCGGTGACCTTTGACCTTTGACTTTCAGCTCCCAAAACCTGAATCAGTTCATTGGTGGCTCATAAATATACTTCATGCCAAGTACATGAAAATTCAACTGCGTACTCAACGTATAACGCGGTAACGAGCCCAATATCAGACATATTAGGTCTGGTGACCTTTGACCTTATGACCTTCAGCTCCAAAGATCTAATCAAGTTCATTGGTGCCTCATAATACAATGACTTCACCCAGTTACATTGAAAATCCAACTGGGCCGTTCCAAGTTATCGTGGTAACGAGCCGCAAATCAGACATATTTAAAGGCCCGGTACCTTTGACGCTTGACCGTGTACTCCAAAATCTAATCAGTTCATGTGGTGGCTCATAGATACATACTCTGGTCCTAGTTACTATCAAAATGCCGATCGGGGGTTCTCAAGTTATCGCGTAACGAGATCAGTAACGGAACGGACGGAACGGACCGGACGGACGGACGGACGGACGGATCGGAAGGACGGACGGAGGACGGACGGACTGAGCGGACGACAGACGACGCACGACGACAACCCGAAAAACATAATGCCTCCGGCAACTTCGTTGCGGAGGCATAAAAATCATGTTTATTATTTGCACACCCCGAAATTAACTTTGCCATTTTCCAGCCTGTCCTCGGGAACGAAGATCCGAAGAAAGTCTCGACTTGATCGGATCTGGCTGAGTTGCCGCGCCACTGACATTCGATAATCCTTTGAGAAGAAAATAAAGTCAGAACTTCATTTATTAAAGACATATTTCAGTAATGGCCATTACTACCCCATGCATGCTCTAAGTGTTTTCGATAAACTCTAAAGCTGAAACCCTGAAAAAATATGTACTTCAAAATGATCATTTGGTCGTTTAAAGATTGGGTTCGGGATTTGTAAGTCCATCACTTCCCTTCATTATCATTACCAAACGGTAGTTAAGTAGTCAAAGTGGTATGTTGAAGCTTTGAGATCCATACGTCATGAATTTGTTGTTTTATGAGAAAAACTAATGACGATATGCTTCCAGAATATTGTTCTTTCCAACACTTTAAATATTAAACAGAGTGACATTTGACAATTGACCTTTCAACTCCAAAATATAATCCGATCATTTTTGCGTGATAGTAAATATTAAAATCCGATCAGCGGTTCTTACGTTATCGCTGTAACAAAAATGTAGCAGATGGACGGATTGACATCCCGAAAAGGCGAAAACATGGGAAACGTTTAATGCCGTCGCATGAAAATGTAACATCATTTTGGTAATAATTTCCCTTCCCTATTTAGCCCCCCCCCCCCGATCCAGCACTATAATGCAACAACACTATTCATGTTCAGTGACGTGACCTCATGCGTGTTATTCCGAGAGAATCGAGGTAACGATTTAAAATAATGTGATTATTTCTGACATGGATAGTGGAAGGGAATGAAATAGAATGAAAACGATATATGTTTTCAAGAAAGAATTGAAACAAGAACCTTGTTTTTTTTGTATCTGTGCTTGTTGGAAGAATAATTTTACCAAGAAACATTCCAATAATATCCTCTTATAGTTTTGGGTTGATGAAACTAATCATTTATTTTTGTCAGTGCTAATATTGTCAATGTTTAGAATTGTGTGTGTGGTGGGGGGGGGGGAGGGATGGACGGGGAGGTGCAGGAGGTCATTTGTAGTTTCCCATTTTATTATTCATGTTGTTTTTAAGCTTATTAAGTGCTATTTTATATCACACATGCTGTTCTGTATGTTTCTCCACATTAATAAACTATCATTATCATTGATTTCTTCGTTGATTTAATTTTGTTTCATTTTCATTTCAGATTAATTATCTTGTTGATAGTGCGGCTACACAGTGTTGACAGTTGCTGATTTGTAAGGGACGAGTGAAAAACATTGATCGGCATCTTCGACCACATACTAGTACATTATCACTTCGTCAAAATAGATCAGGTCACCCTATTTCTCATAAACCAGATTATGAAAACCGAACAAACGAGAAAGGGGTTCTACCCCTTTTATCAACCGTCTAAAATGTTCCTAAATTGGCCTCACGCAAATAGTACTCCTTTATTTTGCTTCTTTTTTTTCTTTTCGCAGACCCACCTGATAATTCTAACTCTTTGTTTGGAGAAAAGTCAGTTTATGGTCTTCGGAGATGATAAATAGGCCTATTTGTATTCGCGGTCCTTTATTAAGTAGACCATGTATAATGTTAGCAGACGATAAAATGATTGATGTGTGAAGCATGTATGTTTGGCGGCAAAAACTCGATAGAAATTTGTTCAACTTTCCCGAAACAGTGCAATGGAACAGTGAATTACACTATCGGAACGGTAGGCCCAGACAAAACTCCCCAAATAAAGAAATTAGTGAACTAAACAACAATTGTCTGAAAGCTTTTGTTCCTGAATTACAATTAACATATTCATCTTAACAGTGTTCGTTTCTTTAGTCCATTTACAAATCAGTGACTTTCTTTTGAACAGAATCAAACATAGCAAAAGATGCTACGAGGTCATATAATACACAATTCATATAGTATTTTAGCGTGTGGGAATAAAGATTGGTTGTTCGAAAGAAACTGTGCCTGAAAGACAAAATGAATTTCGTTTGAAATTGTCTACTTTATCTTTCCAATCAAGTGATCAAATAACTATATCGCAAAAAGTAGAGGACATATCTACCGGTACTCGTACATTGGAAAAAGGCACATTTCTGGTGCTCATACACTGCAACACACAGTGTTGAAAATCTCTCCCTCTCTTTCTGTAACGCCGACACCTCTTTGAAAATTCTTTTCGCTTGAGGTAAACTCTTCGTTAGTGATCAAAACGGAATGTCATCTTGACAATATGTCCTAATTTCAGTGGATTTATGAAGCAGACAAACCAAACATTTATTTGATGGGGGTCACTAATGGGTATGGCTTGGGTCACTCGGAGCCCTCTTTGTACTCCAGTGTCGCTTCATGCCTTTGTTGATTAATTCCCCCACGACCTCGCTACAGTGTGAACGCTTCGATTCCCGCTTTTTTTGCGGACACCACCAATCTTTTTCTACAAATGAGTTTGGTCAACAAAATGCTAAAGACAGGCGGCTCTTCAAAACATTGCGGTTTTAACAGGATTTAATAATAGCCTTTAAATAGATGAAATAAAGAGGGATGTCCTTCATGTTGTGAGCGGAGAACCGTTAAGTTGTATTTAACATGACATTGTTTGATTTGACGCATTGTCAATTCAATGCCCATCTCAAAGGATTAATGACATCTTGCCCGTTGTTTGGTCCAGCTATAATTGCCACCTACTGTGGGTGGTACCTCTACTTTCGACACATTTTTTTTTTAAACATTACGAGGAATATTTCTATTCAGGGAAACCTTCTATCCAGTCTATTTGTGGCGAGGGTTAGTGAGACGGGAATGCCATGGATTCACACCAATATAAACACAACAAAAAAAAGTAACTACCCCCTTTTCCAACATACCACAACTTTTTAACGAAACAAGTTTGTGCAAAATGATTTGGCAAGAGTGTTGCTACACTCATTGACTAACTTCTGTGTGAAAATGTGATTGATCCACCAAGTCATGCATGAGCGAGCATGCATCAAAGGTAAAATTGCCACTTTTCAAAAGTCACAGGAGTCATCTCTTTTGCCAAAATAATGGTAAATCATGACATTTTTTGCTTTATTTATAAAGTGTGCTCACTCAACCAGGACATGGTTACAACCTCTTATGTTCGTACAACATGTAAAGTTACATTTTGCTGAAAAATATCCGATTTCAATTTTTTCAATAAACTTAATTGATTTTACAAATGCAAAATTGACGAAGGATGGAAATTTTTAAATTGAGCTCAGTGAAGCGTAAAATATGCGGAACTGCCAGGGGGAGGTGTAAGGGGGTCAAACGATAGATGATTAACATAAATAGCGCATAATCATTCACCAGAAACAGAATTTGTCAAAATCCTGCATCACAAATCCCCCAAAATGCCCCTTGTGACTTTTGAAAAGTGACATTTTTGCCTTTCGTATGAGCTCACTCATGCATGTCTTGACGCATCAATCACATTTTTACACAGAAGTTAGTCAACACGTGCAGAAACACACCTGCCAAATTATTATGATCAAAAGCATTTCTTTGAAAAGTTATCCTATTTTGAAAAAAGGGGGTAGTTAATTTTTTGTTGTGTTTAGAACGCACAACCATAGTTCTGTTTCTGTACATTCCAGTGGATTGAAGCACTCTATCAAATCCTCTGAATTTAAATGACAGACGAGATATGGTGTGAAAATTCTCACTCTTTAAAGGGAAGTGAAACCCAGACATTCTTTTTCACTCAGATGATGTACAACAATCAGACAATGAACACGGTGAAAATAATCATTTAAAAAGTTAAAGGTTAGTGACATGATTGGGAACACTTGAAAATGCCTCAAGAACCAAATGAGTTAAAATATATACCAACCATACACTAGCAGGAGTGGATCTTCCACCTGGGAGGATTTGTCTGTAATTTGTTTACTTAAGGAGAATCAAGCATAAAGATAGGAGTATCTTACTTTTATCCGGGGACGACCCATAGAGAGCCACACAGCAGGTTTCCGTGCTACGAGTGATATTGACATTGTTTATTTCAGAATGAGTCAACGTTTGACTACAAGATTTTCACAGGAGAATCCTTGCATAGTTTACTTGATTCTAGAGTAGTTTCAGCCCAAGTTGAGGACTACCCCCAATCATGTCATTTACCTTTAAGTTTCTTTTTTTTTCAAGATTTCTGAAGTTTCAAAGTGTAATTCAATCCTATGCATGGGGGAATAAAGTTTGCAATTCTATCAGTTCTTGGGATAATATCGCGTACAACTCTCCACACTATATATAGATTTTCACATATAAGTTCATGTTTCTGAGATGTCAGTTGATTGAGTTGAACATTTCATTGACCTGGTTATGTCAGGAAAGCAATGCAATGCATTAAACAAAACACATTTGAATATCAAACAAGGCTAATTGGACTGTGTCCTTTCTTGTTCTGAATTTCCCTCAATGTTGATAAATATCTAAGTTTCATTCCCATTTAACAGAAAGAGTATATTGTGTTGAACTTGGTACCACAAGCAAAATTAACGAATTTACTGGAACAATGAAATATGAAGTCAAAGGTAATTTAGTCGACAACTATTGTACATCACACAAAAGTCCTAAATAATATCCAAAATCTAGTAGAAAACAAGTTATGTTCAGTACCTACAGTATTCCATTCAATTTTATTGTCCATGAATGTAATTTGATTTGTTCACATGACAAATAGTAAACTACATGCACGTATATGTAGAAAATGATAAATTCAATACTGTACAATATTTACACATACAAAATACCACGAACAAACTTCACCATGGTTTAAAAATCAAATTCATGTGAACCATTCTAGTGTACATAAAACATCAAAGAAAGCCCCATTAATCCTAACACAGTTCTGCCTCTTGGTGACAAAGAGAGTCAAAACGAGAACTATTGGTTACGTTTGTCAATGGATTTTGTATCGTCAAATGGATAAAGTAAAACGCATTTCCGTGAAACACACACGTTTCTTAACTCAAACGGGTGAAAGGGTATTTAAAATGATATTTGATATGTGTTTTTCCATCGTATGCGCGTGTACAAACACAAGCAAAGTCTCCAAAATATTAGTTTTTCATATATGACATACGTCATATATGAAAAACAAACTTCTTATACATAATAATACATTGAAGTTGTATGTTTTTTTTTTAATGTATGTCAGTGTTCGTTATTTTTTTATTTTTTTTAGATGAGCACGAAATTAAGTCTGCTTATTCTGCAAATGTACGGGCACACTTTGCACACGAGAGGAAATTCCTCCAACTTTTAAAAAAGCCATGCGAGAATACCGCTTTAAGAAATGTTGAAAACATCAAAAATAAATTCAAGCTGTTTACAAAGTCTTCAACAACTAGACAAGACGGATGAGATGAGACAACCTAATGTCTGCCTTTACACAACAGTAACTTTTTTTTTCGTAGAACATACTCGACATCACCACTTCAACTCAAACCA
>JZLH01S0094324.1:6057-24386 GCA_001188425.1 Eucidaris tribuloides | reverse complement strand
CACACACACACACACACACACAAATCAGGTCAGATAGATCTATGGACCCACACATCAATTTGTACGTGTGGGACTGAGCACAACCACATTAATTCTACAACTACCAATTATCCGTGACAGTTCGTGTTCCTTGACTTGAGAGCATGTCAACCTTTCATAATAACACTATCGCTTTATTTCAAACCACAAAAGAAGGTCTAGTTTGCTCACCCTGATGAAACAATCCGACATTTGTTTGAAAACAAGCGGGCGAATCCTCCAATGTAGGCCGCCATCTTTGCTAGAAATTCGCGCCTGATTGTAATCAGACACTAATTTTGTGGAGACCAATCGTATGAAACTTCCGGTGTTTCTGAAGTGTCAAATAAGAATTAATTTAACATGTCTCGCAAACTTCCTCGAGTTCGAGCGTAGATGTATATATGACATACACAGTTTATATCCGATTTGTTTTATAATTCTGATAAAATGTGGACATGCACACACACACACTTCATAATAATTGTGACAATCCACAGTATTTCCGGGAGTATTTCTCAAATGAATCTTTCAACCAGTTTGGTTAAAGAGGCATTTTTTGTTTCTCCCAATCATGTCACTGCCCTTTAATGTGCATGTATATGCAACTTATGATGTATACCCTTTTACAGTTTGACCTCACACAAAAAAAATCAATTTTGTCTTACCTTTTTCATGAAAAAATGGATATATTTCGACTCATGGTTACTATTATATTTTTTAATTCTTAAAATAATAAACAATAATGTTTAAGAGTTATGGCTTAAGCTATTTAAGACTTTCTTTCACTTACTTATGATGGTAGTAGTGGTAATAGTGGGGGTGGGGCCAGGGGGTTGGGGGAGGAGGGGGGAGGAGGAGGGGGAGGGGACTTCCATCATTATAAGATACCAAATCTACTGCAACTTATACAGTGTGTCTCAAAAAAAATTGTACTGTTCAAATTTGCTTGTTTTAATCTCGAGATATGTATTTCTACAAACGAAAGGTGATTTCACTCGTTTGTTGTTTACAACATATCTCAAGATTAAAACAAGCAAATTAAACAGAACTAACGGTATTTGAAAGCCAATCTATGCCCTTGACATTGGTGTAAGCATCATGTCACACCAGTATTTTTAATTGCCAAAGAGGGTGCTTTTTACTTGCACATTTTTTTTGAGACACGCTCTACACTTGGCAAAGACACTGCATCACACTTGCACTGTCACAAACAATTCACAATCAATAAGTAGTTTTAAAAGTCAATAAAGCAAACAGCACTTGGAATAGCACATGTTTGTTATATAAAACTTTTCATTTATTTAAATCTTAAAGCTCAATTGTAATACATGTACACCTGAAGTACCATACATGAATCATACATATACATGTATTTGTACTTTGGTATATTTGAAGTGCAAAGCAAAATATACCATTATCCAGGGTTGGCCTTTTTTTTCTTTTGGAAGGCATGATTTAAATCACAATTTAAATCAATAAATCAATTACTTGATATAAATCGCTCATTTTTTTGTTTATGTTGATAAGTCAATAATCACAAGGTGCATTGTTTTCACAAAAATATATACTGTATGTATCAAAAACACATGTGGCTTCAAAGTAATAAACGTTTCAGAATAAATAGCAGATTCAATATTTCACAAAAGAATTGACGTGGTAATTCAAAAAAAAAATTGTGCAAAATTATTACTTTAATGTATTTACAGAACATATTTCAGCTAGTCTACAACTCTCTTCAGGCAATAATCTTTAATTGGAAAGAAGACATATTAACCAATAATACTAAATTGAAAAGAAAAAATAGAAACAAAATTAGTACATTATACAGGCGACTCCAATTATAAGGAAGTCCACGGGACCGGCAGTTTTCTTTCATTCTATCAAAATTTTGTTATAACGGAACAGTTAAAATATATAAAGACATATAGATAATAATTTTGGGACCTGAATTTTTACTTTGTTGTAACAGGAATGTTGTTATAACCATGTCGTATTAAACAGGAGTCACTGCATCAAGCAATCATTTTCCAATACTAATAACAGATATCAAAGTAAATATTAAAACTTAAAGCCAATCAAATTTATCCTGTATTTTAATTTTGAAAATGATATATTCATGTACTACCTGTAGTTTGTCCAAATATCCAATATCTTTGTGAAATGTTATTTTGAAGTGAACAAATACATTACACACTCTTCATATGCAAAGTATAAATAACACTAACAAAAGGTAAAAGTAAAATTTAAGTTGCATCAAGCTTATGCCAAACATAATAATCTGTATACATGTATGACTTTATCAAATGGGATATATATTATGTCCAAAAATATCAATTTTTTTACAAAATAATGCTAATTTGAAAAGAAAAACTATCTTATAGTGTAAGTACTATCTTATTCTATATAAATAATGGCTTACTATAAAATAAATATTAAAAACTAGTTACTTATCAACAGAAAGTCATACAATTAACATTTTTCTGTACATGTATGAATTTATGAAACTACATATTTATGTATTGTTTCAATTTGTTCAATACATTTCTTTATAAAACAATATTTTGAAGAGAAAACCATATACAAAACTGTAAATAATGGATGACTACAGAATAAATATAATGCACAACTAGTCACTTACCAAACACATTAACATTTCAAGGTTGATCCCTACATGTACATATTGTTATTTGGATATGAATTCATAAACTAACATATTTATACAGTGTGTCCCAGAAAAAAGGAAACTGGATTTCATGGCAAAAATACTCCATCATAAACAATATATTTGATGAATTGGGTATGTTTGTAAAGCTTTGTTTCTCTTCTTTCATTTGATACACAACATCTTATTCATTGCTCACGCATGATTGATTTAAAACAATGAATATTAAGGCTACCAAAATTTCATTTGCCCGCACGAATTCCATGTTTGAGTGCATTTTCGGGGTAGTAAATATAATTGTTTTTAAAAAATAATAGCATGACACGAATATTTAATATTTCTTCTTTTATCTGACACCTCAAGCGTAAAAAATGAATAACGTATGACGGAGAGCAAGTAAAATTAAAACATGCCTGTTTTAGCATGATTTTCAGTATGAATACATTTTGAGCTTTTTGAGGCAAGCTGAACTGAAGGTTCACGCATAGCTGACTTCACACAATATCTTGTTCAGGGCACAACAATAGGCTCCGAATCATAGCGAGGTTTTTTCTTGGTTATTGCCAAATCCAGAAAGCAGAGTTAATGAATGCATTTTGGAACATTTCTGAAAACAAGCATCATTTCAAATTGTCTTTTCTCACTCATGCATGGCTCATTTTTCATAAATGAGGTATCATATGAAAGAAGATAAAATAGGCCTTTTAATGATGTCCTTCAATATTGAAGATATTCTGAATACATTCAAGCGTGACAGTTTGAATTTCAAATTTGCTCGTGCAAATGATTTTATACCAGTGTCCCTTCTGATTGTCTTTGCTCAGTCATGTGTGACTGGAAATCTCTGCGACTGGTATCAAATTAGAGAAGAGAAAATATGCTTTCCAACTATGTACAATTTTTTTTGTCATATTTGTTATTAACATACAGTAATATCTTCATCAATCACGTTTCCTTTTTTCTGAGAATTCATAAACTAACATATTTATAATACTTACAGTTTGTCCAAAATGTTCAATCTTTTTGTGAAACAATATTTTGATAATAACCCTGTCCTATAAAACAACTATGTATACTGGCTGACTACAGAATAAATATCATTATTAATTACTCATTTACCAATAACACTGAAAGAAATCAGATTTAAGATTTAAATTTAATCTAATCAGTTTTGTTAAATGTATATGAATTTGATTTTTTTTTACACGTATATATATTGCTTGTAGTTTGTCCAAAATGCCTATAAACCTCTCTACAAAATACTCTTGCATTGACACCAAATTTATCATAACAGAAGTACTTACCATAAAAATATCTTATGTGATGGTATACATAAGTACTGACCACAGAATATCATTACTATCTACTAGTATTCATGTACTGGTAACAAAAAGCTAAATTTAACATTCAAAAAACAAAATCCAGTTAATGAATGTATCCTGTCTGCAAATTTATAAAATGAGGTATTTTTGTTCTGCATGTAGTTGGTCCAAAATGTTGATTAATTTAAACATCTGTGGGTTAACATACAAACATTGATCAAAGTGTCACATACTGTATACTCTAGATATTTCACGGTGGTTTTGTTTTCGCGAATTTTGCAACTTACTGAACGCGAAAATTTTCACTTCCTGACATTTCTGTACAAAGTGAATGCAAATACAATAAAAATCATGAAAATATACTCTCGCGAATTCCCCCATCTTGAAACAAAATCACAAAAATATATGGACGCGAAATATATGGCGTATACAGTATTCACCAATTACAGATAGTGCACACATTATAAACTGTGACATCTGCTAGCACTTGTTCCATAATATAAATTAATTATATAAAATAGACAAATTCCCATTACACCAATTTCAAAATTATGTCCAATTCAGATTATGAAATTAGAATACATGTCTATGATATTATAACATTAGATCATCAAGGTGAAAATATGCCAGTACTAAAGATTAAAGACAAAATTGCAAAAATATTTTATTTGAATAATATTCAGATAGTAACACATGTCGTAGTAGTACTAGTAGTCGTCGCGTCAGCGCAAGAACGCCCTTAGACGCGCTTGATTAAAAAACCCTTCAGTGCAGAAAGGCCCTTACCGGGCCCTTATGGAACGTGCGTGCCATTGCGTAAAGGCCGTAATGGAACACGCGCATGACCGCAGTATAATGCCGTTAGTATACACGCGCACGTTAATGTAAGGGCCTTTCTGCACTGACGCGCGTGTTCCATAAGGGCCTTTCTGCACTGACAGGTTTTTTAATCAAGCACGTCTAAGGTACGTTCTTGCGCTGACGCGACGTAGTAGTAGTAGTAGTAGTAGTAGTAGTAGTAGTAGTAGTAGTAGTAGTAGAAGTAATACAGTGCACTCTCGTTATAAAGAACACTGATATAACAAAATTTCATCATAAAGAAGTAAAATCTCTGGTCCCATATCTTGGATTTCCTATGGGTCCCAAGGACTTCTTTATAACGAGAGTGCACTGTAGTAGAAGTAGAAGTAATAGTAGAAGTAGTAGTAGGTAGTAGTAGTAGTAATAGTAGTTGTAGTAATCCAGATTATTAAATCTGGTTTTGTCCCTGTTACGGGGATGGCAGGATTCACCTCAGGAAGTAAGGATTTAGTGGAGCACTGGTTTTAAATACACATGACTTTGCATGACTCGACATCACACAAAACGAATTATCGCCTAATATTTTTGACAGTCCCAATTTGCTCTGTCTTTAGTCAATGGAAAGTGCTTCTTTTAAATCAATTTTTTAGAACTCAAATTTCAAACATATTTTACAGCCCCAATGGGACAAACGTGTCCTTAAATCATGTGACTACGTTGAAGTGGCCACAACTGTTATTCTTGATTGTCTTAATGGATTGAACATTTGATCTACGCTTGTCAGCATGACTGTAAAGATGTCATAAATTTTCCATTCCCTCTCTGCCTGTCTCATTTTCTCCCTACATCGGTACAATTACGATACTATTAGTCTCCATTTCCCTATATTTTCATCTCTGTCATATATTGTATACAAAACTGGAACTCAAATTTCATCTTAGTCAACGTGATATGTGAGGTCCCCAGAGATTCCACTTAGGCAAAGTTGACTGCACTGCTTAGTTTGACCACTTCAGATGACTTTATTTGCCAGACATATGTTGTATGACTGGTAACAACATTATAACAGCAAATCCATTAATGAGAAAAGGCACTTCATATGGCATATAGCTATAGTCCAATTAAGCCCCATTCAGATAGAATATGGTGTAGATGAGGCGGCTCAGCACGGTTTTGAAACTCTCCGTTAACCCCCTTCAGATAACACATAATAGGCATAGTAGCAGCGCTGCGCCTTTTCGCCATCTTAAACCATTCACACAGCAACCAGAAAGGCGGAGTCTGTACTCCCCTAGCGATACCAGAACAGGAATGTGCAATTATTGTTTTTTTGTTTTTCAGCATGGATGTCAGTGAGATCTGCATGTATCACAGGGCAACGAGTAGCAGAGGTGGCTGAACCCTTTCACACAGAACGTGAAGGGTATCAGCTACTCCTTTTCGCTGGCTCTGAAACACCTCCAGAGGTGTATCAAAGCCGGCTCACTTAGCACTCCTTTTTGACGGCTTAACCCTATATTAACTGGGGGGGGGGGTCAATTTGACCCCCTCCTCGACGAATTTCGCGACCATGCCGCTGCGCAAAATGTTTTGATCGCGTCGCTCGCCGACTTTTTACTTTCAAGTCTTGCGCATCTTTTGAGACCATTTCGCGAAAATCCAACGTACCGTTACGACGCTGCGCGACTTTTTATACATGCATGTCAACCCCAAAATTGCTCAAAAACGTGATTTCGTGCACAAAATCAATGGAAATTGTGTTTTCAGCCAAAAATCATAAATGTATGATTATTTTAGCTTTCACTGGTTGAAATGAATTAATTTTATGCTGTTTATGATTGCAAAAGTGTCCCCAACAAATTTCATCAGAAAAACAATGGAAAACAAAAGGTTGCAAAAACAGAGAAATACATAAGAAATTCACAAAACAATAAAATACATAAGAAATCAATTCCAATTCGGCAAATGTTTTTGTAGATAGTTGTTAGAAATGTCAAAATGAATATTTTCACCAAAAAATTAGCATTCTACTAGCTATTGTAAGTGAGTTATAGGCGAAAACAAAATTTCATACACTTATTTGCATAATAGAAAAAATAATCAGAAAAAATAAATTTTTCGAAAATCTTTACTTACAGTTGTGTAGTTTACAATCCGGCTCTATGCGGCATGCAAATCTTTGCGGCGATCGCGTGATCGGCGGCCGAGATCTGAAGGTGGGGGGGTGGGGGGGTCAAATTGACCCACCCCAGTAAAAAACCTGGTCTGAAATAGTCCAAGTTAAAATAGGTGTTAAACACCATTCACGACAGAAAGTGGTGGGGTAGCAAAGCGTTCAGAGCCAGCGAAGTTGGTCAATTTGAATGGGTTATTAGATGACGCTGAAATTCAAAGATTGCAAACTAAAGCAAATAAACTACACACAGATTATATATGGAAATATTGATATAATTATTATTACCAACTCACAGGTAACGACACTATTTCATTTTTGCCAGACTAATACAAGCAAGAAATTTAGTTGTTTGCACTAGTACCTGTAATTTCAATCAAATTGTACACAAAACTATAAATATTTATCAGTATACCATTATAATTTATTTGAATACATTTATACTTTTCCCTTTCATACATCATAAATCACATATTCATAATTATATCATTAAAAAGTTTAATACTGATATCTATGTGTAACCAACAACTGCTAATTTTGTCAAATTACTGTCCAATGGGATTTCAATAAATAAATGGTTTATCAAACTGTTACAAAAAAGTTTATCACTCTAGTAATAAATAATAGTTAATGACATCAAAATTTAGTTTTGAAGTTATTTCCACAGAAATGTATAATTTACCTTCCGATTATGCATTTGGTCCAATCTTTCATTTACAAAGGCAATTACAGTATCATGTAGTATAAAAATCTGAAAACAGTTCTTGCAGCACAGCTCTCACATAATTTCATAAATTTCTCTACAAAAACAATGGAATGTAACAATTAAAACTACAATAGCATAATTAGACTTCATTCTAGCACCAATGATACTGTGTATACATTTCTGGGGGGGGGGGAGGTAGGCTTCTGCTTAAATGCCATATCCATAACATAACATGATTTAAGGTAAAAATTACGGCAAAAAAGTGTTCTAACCTCCTCCCCACTTAAAGCACAAGTTCAGTTTTGGTGAAGTTTAGTTATTTGAAAGCTTTATGCCCAAAGGTCATATCATACCAATAACAGACTCTGATCTTTCTGCCGAGGTGTAATTCAGATTACCTTAACACCTTATTAACGTTTTGGATGCTATACTGTTAAATGTAGTCGAAAATCTTGAGATTTTTCAATAATTAATTTTAAAAAAACAAAAGACATTCAGAATTTTTTATTGGTGAGATATGACCTTTGGGCATAAAGCTTTCAAATAACAAAACCTCGCCAAAACTAAACTTGCGCTTTAACCAACTCAAATTTATTCCATCCTATACACCTCAAAAATAAATCTAAAAAAATAAAGGCATTGCATAATCAAACATATGAAAATCAGGCTCATAAACTTTATACAACTCTTGTAGTAGCCTCGGCGGTATCTGTGAATAATACTGCTGTAGCAACTCTGCATCTCGGTTCTTCCTCGGCGGTCCTTTCCCGTACTCGGTCATATTCCATATTCCGATTCTTTTCAAAACATACGGAATGTCGTCGCCCGCTTCCTCTAACTTGCCAATAATATCGTACTCCACCTCGCAAGGCAAATTCTGTACATACACTGGCTTCCAATGAGGGTTGGCTCTATTTTCGGCAGAATCCACGAGGTAGCTGACAAACTCCGCGAATGTCACGTTCGTGCCAGTGTAATTCGCAGCCGCATCTTTGCGATACTGTTTGACAATACGCCGTGCCAAACTCGAGAAGACCGAGTTATGGTGGTCGACGAATTTATCTCGATAGCCCGACAGTATTCTGGACAGTGGGTTACGCACAAATACAAATTTGGTGTACTTCCGCAGACGCTCTTTGATGCTCTCTTCACTAAATTTTGGCATCCAGGTCAGGGCTTTGTGGGAATAAAGTTTCTGGTTGGGAATGTTTTGAAATCCTTCCAAATCTTGAACTATCACACGTTCCCAGTTGGTGGAACCCACCTTGTACACGATGCTGTATATGAATTGGAATTTATCGTTTACGATCAGTGATCGCAGTTTGGTTTTGTGAGTGGAAAGGTAATCGGGATCTTTGACGGATCTGTTGTAAAGCGAACTGCATACTTTCCTTAATCTTGACCTTCTCACCTCTTGCTTTTGTAGCATTTTTGCCATCCAGTCATCCTACGAGTACAAAAGAAGAATAGGTGTGTTTATTGGGTTGTACTTTTAATTTATGTTTTACAAAACAGTGATACTGGGGAGCAGGGCTGCCATTCAAAATTTTTAATTTTCCCCTACGCCGCATGCCTATTTTCCCCTACGGACACTACTTTTCCCCTATGCCTCAATAGGTCAATTTTTCCCTACGGAGCTATGTTTTCCCCTTCAAAAAGCCACTTTTCCCCTACGAAGGTAAGTTTTCCACTTCAAAAAAACCTTAGTAAATGCAAGAGATTTATTTTAATTGAGAAAGTTGACATTGTGATCACCACGATACTGCGGCATGCGCGCGCTACGGTTTTCGTAATTATACGATATGGTGACCAACTTGGACAATGGATTTACCCAAATAATTTCTACAGACGAATGGGAGTTCGTAGAAAATCTTTGAGGATTTAAGAATAGTTTTTGAAAATTATCAAAATTCCCTGCAAATCATCAAAAATCCCTACTTTCCCCTACGGAAGGTCATTTTTCCCGTAGGGATTCCCTACTCCCTACGGTTGGCTAAAATTCCATACTGTAGGGATTTTCCCCTACGAGTGGCAGCCTTGCTGGGGAGGGGTGGGGGTTACATGTTTGCAGCTTTAGCTAGTTTTTTTATTATGATAAACGTACTTATGGTCATGTAAAGATATTTACAGATACTAAAGAAAATACTTATTACATGTATGCAATAACCTGTTGCGAAGGGAACTGGTTGAGCCGTGTATTAATTCTATGGGAGTTGGAGAATCTTGGAGGCAACATGTTAATGCTCCTACATGTACATTAACAAACACTGTTCTTCTCAGATTTGTCAGAGGTACAGAAATATTTTGGACAACTTTTGTGGTTTGTGAAGGGTAGTCACATGTCTATGACACACAATAAATTTGATCCCCACTGTTTTATCACCACACAATGTGCTGACAGGTTTAAACAGCATAGGTGTATGCAAGGGGCGGTCGGGAGGGTCGTAACCCCCTTCCCCCACACCCTTAAAGCTCAGTGACATGATTGGGAAAATTTTAAAAATGCCTTTAGAACCAAACTGGTTGAAATATAAACCAAATGTACACCAGCTGGAGTGGATCTCCTGGCTGGAAAGATTTGTCTTGAGTTTGTTTACTTAAGGAGAATCACGCATGAACAGGCCAGCACTTTAATTTTATCGGGGCACGATAGATTTAATCCCCATAGAAGGCTACACCACAAATCTGTCTGTTACAAGGCATACTGATGGACATTATTTTAAAATAAGTAAACTTTTGACTACAAAATTTTCACAGTAGAATCCCTACATAGTTTACTTGATTCTAGAATAGTTTTTACCCCAAGTTGAGGACTACCCACATTCATGTCATTTACCTTTAATTTCAAAAGTTCCACACTCTTTCCAAACATATTCTGGATTTCAGGCACTGCCTGTAGCTTTCACGTGCTAATTGTTAAATTGTAAATAATTAACGTTTCTGTGTAGCTGAGGCCATTGGGCACTGGTCCAGCTTTACTTACACTATGTTTGTTTCTGACCCGGTTCAAGCTTTGATTGGCATGGAATATGCGTTCACTTCATGACAAAAGAAAACCATCTTGTATCCAGCCTAGTGTAATAGTAGCATAAATTCAAATTGATAAGCGCGTTGTAATGACACGTATATTCAAATCAAGCTTTTAAATCTAAACATGCCAAAGTCGCAGATCTGCAACAAATAATACACATAAAGGTTTAAATCCTCTGGCACGTTAAGAGTTAATGGTTATTATTGTCACTGAACTGACTTTTTTGCCACAAGACTTGTGAGAGGTTTAAATGAGTGTGAATGGACATTATGAATAATTCTAGCCTTTTTCCTAGATTGAGCTTATTTCAGGGTATGCACATCATAAACACAATCTTTAACCAATCTGTGTGTGGTAATGGGTTTAAAGGCTGGGTGTCTCTTTTGCACGCCTAAAATTTAACACTGTGCAAATAGAAGAAAATGCTATTTAAGAGCCTTTGATAAAGTGTAGGAGCTAGAAATGTAGTTTTAGTGGAATTACAGGTATAGTAAATGTTAGACTTTGATTTGATTTTTTTGTCTGAAGTGACAAAATTTCTACTTGTGTAATTGTCTATTTTTAGATAGTGTATGCATAGAGGTTTCGCATGGACAGTGCCACTGATAGCCAAGTGCAATAGGAGTATACACGTAGATGACCTTGCATTACTTTTGTGCCTGACACATGCCAGTACAGAAGTAGGTCCACCATCTGGTATTACACAAGTACTGTAATCGGCCTGAAGTGAGATTTGAAACTGTGTGTCTAGAACGTACACTTACACAAGTTTTTTTGCTCATTTTTCAAAATCTAGGTAATTTCTGATATCAAGATTTCACAGGCAAGTCTTCTTTTATAAATAGCCCAAGGGTATGAATAATGTTTTACTGTGTTATGGGAGAGTTGCATATGGGCAATTTCATAAAATAATCAACTTTTGTACATCCGACCCCCCATTTTTCTCCCTTCTTTAATGCTTCACTTCCACAAACTGCTCATGCTCAAGCCATGATAATTTAAGAGCATTATAACCCTTTAAGAACGAGAAATCAAAGAAATCATTTCCGGAAGGTCCCACATATATAGGTCGGACGTACATATTTTATGGAATTGCCCATATGAGATTCTCTACCTTTAACTCTTAACATGCCACAGGATTTTAACCTCTATGGACTTTGAGTGTATTATTTGGTGCAGATCTGCGACTTTGGCACTTTAAGAGTTAAACGGTTACCACATTGTTATATTCACCTCACTGATAGTAGTGGGCTGGTCCCCTTCTCCTCCATGTTGCTTATTGATAGGCGCGTCATCCTCTTCGGGAAAAAACGGCTCATGTTTTTTACTAAGTCCCGATTTCCGCTGACTTCCTGTACATAAAAAATGACAAGTTCAACAAAAACATGTTACTCTTCATCTGTGCATAGGTGCCAGATTTGTTTTTCATTACTTTTTTGGGGGTGGGGTTGGGGTTGGAATTGGGGGTGGGGTGTATATTCTCTGATTTGTAGGCTAGATTATTCTGTAATTCTCGCTATCGACACAATACTTCATGCGCTTTTCCAAAAGAACTTAGCATCCACAAACTTCTGGTTTTATATAGTATTACCACGGCTTGAGAATTGAAAAGTCCCATATAAATGACTGGTCTAAAATGTGAGGCGCATACCCTACAAATTTTGATGCTGCCTGTAAGGGTCACATGAAATCATAATGCAAATTGGTGACACTTTGACCTTATTTAGTAAAATTATGAATTTTGCAGACGTCCCTGTGTATCGTCTATGGAAGGTAGAATAAGTTGATCACACTAGTCACACCACAGTGCAATCTGTGCATGCGCTGATACTGCGCCCTCTATTGCCGAACATCCTATATTGTCGATAGGGCGAATTCTCCTCAGACTCTTCGTTTCTCACAATGCAGTTGCATTGGTTACCAGTAAAGTAGAGATTCATTGGGTCAAAAAAATACAGCGATGTCCATGTAACAAAGGTATGAGCTTGTCTATTACACACTGAAGACTGACTAACTCATCTTTAGATAATTTTTGATGGGATGAACGTATGACTGTATCCTACCGAAAATCATACCTGCTTCAGTTGGTAATCTGTAATGGGTTTGATTTGATACTCACTTCTTTGTTTACGTCTGTTACATGGACATCACATGGACATTACAAGCGTTCCTTATTGTCTAAATATCTTTAAATTCTTCGTTTACGTCTGTTAAAATATTGTGTTTTGTAACGTATACAGTGTATGTTCTTGTTATTATCCACAATTGTCTTCTTTTAATCAATTCAATGGTGGACTGACTTATTTGTACAAGCCTGCTATTGTGGGCTTTCTTCAGTCTTCCATTTTCACAGTGTAAATATCCAATTTTAGTGCCTTATAAGCAATTATTTATAATCATCACTATTCTTTTGAGTAAAATGACTGTATTTGTATGCTTTTTAACATGTATATATTGTATATGGTGAAATAAAACATGAATTGAATTGAATTGAATTGAATTTCAATATATAAAATCTTGTATTTGATGACTGAGATGCTGTATGCTGATGATGATGTTGTTTTGAGTGAAAGTGAGAGTCGGTTGGAGGGAATGAGGAAAAGTTCTGAAGTGGAAGATGCTTTTTTGAGGGAGCAAGGGTTTAAGTACACCTATGGAAGACGAAAATGATTGGTGAGTGGAGGCAGAAGAAGATAGTATCAGTGAGTAAGGTAGACGCCATTGCGGCATGTGTGGAAAGAGGTGAGGGCAAATTCAGTGGTTGTGTGGGAAATGTGGGAAATGGATCATGGAGCCTGCACAAAGATGAAGACAGTGACGCCCGAGGTTGAACGAGATTTTGTGTGTGGAAATGTGAAAAGGACCAGGAGAGATGGTGGAACATGTTGAAAAGTTGTGTGACAGGTGGAAACAGTGAAAGAGTTTTTCATACTTGGGGACAGGGTGAGTGTGAGAGGAGGGTGGCAGGGGGCAAGCTAGTGACAGCAGGGCAAGATTTGGATGGGTGAAGTTAGGGAATGCAGAAGTTGTTATATGGGAAAAGGTTTCCTCTGAAGATGAAAGGATTAGTTTATAGGAGTTGGTGAGATGGGCGATGTTGTATGGGAGTGAAACGTGGTGTTTTGAGTGAAAATGAGATGGGGATCTGAGAAGCGACTGAGAGAAGCATGGTAGAGCGATTGTGGTGTGAAGCTGATGGACAGGAAGAAGACTGAGGTTTTGATCAGATGTGGGTTTGGAAGAGAGCGGTGATCAGATGGCGAAGGCGAAGCAGAGAACGTTGGTGATGGACATGTGTTGAGGAGGGATTTGAATCATGTTTTGAGAAGGGCGCTGAGTTGAGGTGCTGTTCAGAGGGAAGGAGGGGCGACCGAAGAAGAACATGGAAAGAAGCAGGTGGTGGAGGAGAGTAGGAGGGTTGGGTTGAGGGAGGATGATGCGCCGAACAGAGTAAAGTGGAGGGAGGGGGTGAGGGTGATTTCTGTGAGTGCGAGGTGAATCCGGCCACCCCCGTAGCTCAGGGACTAAACCGGATTTAAAACCTGGATTACTACTACTTGTATACATGACGCTCAAGGACTTCTTACATAGTTGGTTACACGCTATAGGCTAAAATTGTTATAGATAAATGTTACTTGGTTGAAACTGAAGCACAGTTTCTCAGTTCTGGGATGTCAGAAAAGTTGTCCCAACCCCATGAACTGACCCATTTCAGATGATATTAATAATATTCAAACTAGCAATTCATGGTATATCACCATAAGTGGCTCTAACAAAATTTTGCATGGAACATTTATAAAATTTTAGCCTTTCAAGAAGTGGCTAACTGGACATTCAAATACAGAATTTGATGGCTCTGCATAGCTTAAATCCAAAATCCCAAGGTGGGCCCCTGGACCCCATTCGAATCATGCATAGAGATTTGCCCCAATCATCTGGGCCTGTTTTTCAGGGCTTCATTTTTAGACCTTATCAAAGATACTTAGAGTATGTAGGATTATGTAAAGTTCTCACATATTCAAAAGTGTGGTCCCTGTTAGCTTGTGTCTTTAATCAATGGGATAAGGAGAAAAATCTCTTTAGGCAGGGCTCCACACTGACTTGTTTTCCTACTTGCCCTTTGGGCAAGTGAAATTATCACTTTCAGATTTTTACTTGCCCAAGTGAAATATTTACTTGCCCGAAAATAGATAATCAAAAACATGAAAAATGGTTTCTTTCTAGTTTTAACCAATAAAGCCTTTGTAAAGCATTGGATGTTTGTTATTTCAATTCTGAGGTTTGCAAAAGTTGTGATTTATGAATTCAAAGATTTGTAAAATGTACAATTACAAAATAATGATAAACTTTAGCAAACACAATTTTAAACATATTTTGTTCATTATTGGTAAAATTTTTGGACATATTTTGCTCATTTTATGATCAAAATTTGCTTACCCAATTGGGCAAGTAAATTTAAAAAATTTGAGTTTTTACTTGCCCAACATGAAATTTTACTTGCCCCAGGCAGGGCAAGTGCTAGTGTCGAGCCCTGCTTTATTAGGTGATTTTTGGTTGCTGATCAATGACAGGTTAGTGCATACTAATGTGGAAAATTATTAGTTATACCCACCATCGTTATTAAAAAGGAAATATTGGATACAAAAGTATCCAATGAGACAACTTAAGGAAACCAAGGCCAGTCTTTTCAGTCTGATTTTCATAGCTGGACATCGAGAAGGGGCAGATCATGTACATCCAATCTGGAAGAAAGAAAGAATGAACAATACAGTAAAAGTTGCCTTTGTGGCCACTTATCAATAATAGTCACAAAACTGATTCTCATGGAGGCAAATTATCCTGGGGACCACTGTCATTACAAGGTGTACACCATGCACGTGTCAAAAAACACATAAAAGGGGTTGCTTTTCATGGACGGGCGATGTACGCTCGTACAGTGAAAAGGGTATCAAAATCACAAAAAAACAGGAAAAAGGGTACATTCTTTAAAAGAAGATTCAGAATTGAATACTAAAGGGTATTCTAAGATCGGAGGATAAGTGCTTTCTTAAGGTCCATTTTGAAAGTCCATACATGAGCATGGTGTTCACCTTGTAATGACAGTGACCCCCGAGCAAATTATGCATTTTAAAACCCTGTAAGTAGCAGCCCACCTGTCTGTATTATGACGACATAAATGGTACCCTGGGGTATCATAGAAGTCCACCATTTTGTTACCAGTATTTATATTTCAGCACTGTGCCCTGGGTTATAAAACTGTGTATAACTTATGTTTGCAGAGTGCTTTTCAATGTTCAAAAACTCATCTTGCACAAAATGTATTCTGAAATTATGTTAAACAAGACTAAAGGGCATAAAAATGTTGTCTTCTGCCTCATTTTCAACCAATTTTTTGTCTAAATGTCTTTCTGTTTTACACTGGTGTAGCCTCAGCAACATAACTGAAGAACATACTTTTTATGGACACAAGAGGGGGCTACACAATGCGGTACATCGGGATTCAATGGTACCAGTGTGCGATACATCTTATATAAGACACATTTTCCCCTTTTGGGTGACCAGTATCGACATTTTCACTGTGCAGCCTGTATATTTCATTGGATTACTTTGGAGATCAGAAAAGAACAATGCAAATTAATTTGGGGGAGAAAACTTGAAATTGCATGAATACATTTTATAAACATTTCAATGTTGCAAAACATTTGGGGCATATTTAATCTCATCACACTCAACTTTAAGTCCATCATAATTGCTGGGCTAAAATCCAGGTGTGTAAGCAAAGAACTTATTTTTTTCCCCAGATAGTTATGAAGCTTTGTGCACAAACCTCCCCAAAATGTTTTTCTCTGAAAATTACGAACCAACCAACCAACATTTGATGACATAAATGATAGCCTGAGGTTAGGTACCAAACAGAAATCCGCCATTTTGTTGATTTTTTTTTTTTAGCACTGTGCGACAGTGCCCTAGGTTACAAAACTGTCTAAAAGTTATGTTTGAAGTGTGAAAATAACAAATTCAGCTTCATTTTCACCCCATTTTTCGTAAGTTTATGTCTTTTTTGGTTGTGCACTCGCACAACCACTGCAACATAACCACTGCTCTCAGTGATAATACATTTTTGGACACAAGAGGGTGCTACACAACGCAGTATACCGGGGTACAAGGCCGTATCCCGGGGTAGTGCGTGGTGCATCATTTTTTTTAAAACACATTATAGTGAGTTCAATATTCCTTTATTTAACAACTAGAGCAGTTCGACAGCACACAAGATACGATGATTCATATAGGGGCCTAGGCTTTGAGTTTGAGAAAATCAACAGGGTTCCAATCCAAAATGCCCACATAATGTACTAGTGGCGTTGTCGATAGGCCTTCTGTCGAAAAGCTTGTCGAGATAACAGTATTTTGACTGAAAGACGATATGTCGACAGAGATTTTGTCTTACCGACAACAACACACAGGGTATCAAAGTAATAAATCAGGACCTAACAATGTCATCTCCGCAGGCAGTCACTTCTTAAAGCAAGCATTTTTTTTCTTTCTCACGCTTGCAGAAGGTTATAGAAACTGAGAACCATTGTTCTGAGTGTAATCTACACCATAAGAATCTTGGTTCCCCGGAAATTGAGATGTGGTCAAGCCCCAGTGGCATGCAGTGAGCCAAGCAATTGAAAGTCCAGAAGTTACTTTCAATAGCGATGTCAGTCATCATTGGGGCCCCCTGGCAGGCTAATTATCCCCTGTAGTATGTAGCCACAATACAGGTGTATTTGAACATGAATAGGTACGGTGGTGTAAGACTGTCTTGTGAATTCAATGTCCCAATTTATCTGACCATTGTTTTGTCGACAGCTGTGTCTGTCGGCTAAATATTTGACGTGACATGTCGAAAGAGAAATTCCTATTTGACGACGGCCCTATAATGTACAGGAAACCACCCTATGCACATAGGACTTCCAGCAGACTTGGTGCACATGTACATCACGATGTAAACATTTTGCAAAAGTGCTGCTCAGATAGTATGCTCATGCAGGGTATGAGGGCCTCCTTAACCTACCGGTAGTCAGAAAACACTAGCTGATTAATCAAAGTACATGTATGGTAAATTTGAAACTTAAAGCGCAAGTTTAGTTTTGGCATAGCCATGTAGTTTTGTTATTTGAAAGCTTTATGCCCCAAGGTCATATCACACCATTAACAGATTCTGAATGTCATTTGTTTGTTTTTAATTAAACATTGAAAAATCTCAGGGGGGGACCCCAAGTTTTTGACTAGATCTACATTTTACATTATAGCATCCAAAGCATTAATTGTTAAGGTAATCTGAATTATGCCTCAGCTGAAAAATCAGACTCTGATCTGTAAAAGGTCCATCTAAGTGGCGACATGGACATATTTTTGTATAATATAAAAATAGCAATGAATGTGGCGACATCAAGATAGCGATCGTCCGATAACCCCTGAAAAACGACCATATGGTCTCGGACTCATACACAAGTGACAGGTCGAAGCCTTCAGTCTACTTTTGCTGTGAGACTATTAAACCTGAATTACTAATACGACCTCCACCCAGGGGGGCCAGTGCCATTACAAGGTGTACACCATGCGCG
>JZLH01S0094321.1:0-10027 GCA_001188425.1 Eucidaris tribuloides | reverse complement strand
TTGGTTGTTATCAAACATAGTCAAGTCCCATTGTAATAATTCTGGTATCACCACAAAGCTAATTGTATGAACTTGACATTGATTGTAATTGTAAGAGCGAGAAAGGATTGTCCAATCCACAGTTACCTTTTGGAAAGTGATTAGTTTTACCAATCTTTCTACGGATTAGTTGTCAAATGCCTAGCGTTTTGCATGAAGGAGCACTATATTTGCAGCTGTTTTTCTCCACTTTCCTGATAATGGCATGGGTGATAGTCCAAATGTGTGAGCAGGATTTTAAATAGGTTTGCTTAGTCCATCCTAGACAAATTATACATCATTTTAAAGCTTAGAATCTCAACTTTAAGACTGTATGAAAAACACAATTTCTTATTTTTCCAACTTATGGTGTGTTTTGTGGTGACAGGTCATAAATATGAAAATGTGGATAAAGCAGACTACCCCATCCTTACCCTCAGGGTGTATTTGCATCATTCTAGCTAGGTATAGAAAACCATAGAGCTCCACGATTCCATGTGTCTCCCCAACTATTCGGTGAAAAATCATATGCACCTCCGTGTTTGCCGGTCAATATGAGTGCACATGTACACGCGTAACACAGATACAAACACACAGACACGTAACACAGATACAGACACACACACATACAGGCATGGTAGAAAAGTAGACATTACAACATGATGCTGACGACCCTGTGCATATCTGTAATGATGCAATATTCTGGTGCTTTCACAAAAATAAAATCTGATTGTAAAAGCAAAAGGAAAAAGAATTAAACCATTGAATACACTTACTGGTTAACAAGTTACTATGGAACGAATTTGTATTTTGAGACTGGTGGATGGTGCACTCAATCTATTGTTCTCCAGACTTTTTGTGTGAAAAGTGACAGTGTACCTGCTTGCCAAGAGCATGAGGCTTAACAAGCAGTGGCAAAACATAACAAGTGTTACAGTATATGTTTATTAGGCAGTGAAATACAAAATGTTGAGGTCGCTGGATTTTTTTTTATCAGAGCGAGAGCACATACTCACAGCATGAAGTCTATCGCGGCCGTAAATGTAAATTGAAGCAAGACACTGATTTTCTCTTAGGCTAGGCACAAGGAATTGGAAAAAAAAAGTTTGTCAATTATTTGGTTGTCAAAAAGGGTAATTCATAACCAGAAATTATTTTAAGGTCAAATACTGTGCTTAGAAAGGGCAACAGATTTATGTCAGATGTTGAACTTAATCATTTTATGTGCTTGCTTCAAATCTGAGAAGCTAAATATAATTATTAATTTTCAACTAAATTCTCTTGTTCTTGTAAAAAAATGTTCAACAAAAATGAAACAAATGCATAATTTAACTTTCAAGTTGAAAAATGCAGCAACAAATGTCTTGCTTATTTGTGCTGTCGATCAAAAGGACTCAATTCATGCTCACTGAAGTAATAAAAGCCAGATGCCCAAAGAATTAAATTTAATGATATTGGTATAACAGTCTAATGTTTTTTTCCCCTAAATTGTTTTAGAACATCATTAATGTCATCAACACGTTGTCTAACTACAAAAACAAGACCAATAATAATCAATGTTTTCTTTGTCACATGTATGAGCAATCTACACATACATGTATATACATAGCAGCCTTGTGGGAAAAAATGTGACATGCACATGCTCACAAACATATTTCTTTGTACTCGCATAGCTACTAGCGAGGCATAATAGCACAGAAAATCTGAGACTTTGCAGTCCATTCAGTGCATTACAAATTCCTCTCAGTTTCCCTCCAGGTTTCGAGTGACCTGGTTCTCTAAATCAAATTTTCCAAAAGTGGTAAGTTCGATTACATTTTGATCTCTCCCACCCCCCCCCAAAAAAAAAATAAATAAATAAATAAAGAAGGAAAAAAAATCATATGTTCAAGTTTTATTTGCACTTTTCATTTTTCATTTTTATTTAGGTATTTGTGGAATATTTTGGAGCCCAAATACCTGTAGAATATGAATTTGGATTTTTTTTCTTGCAGAAATATTATCTTCTACAGTTTCACATTTTGCAACGAGTGATAAATATATAACAATTTGAATTTGAGATGATTGCTGGAAATCATTCAATACACAATTTCTGACACACATCTAGCAACTGCAAGAGTTGGAAATTGTGGATCAAATTTCATACCTTTCGCAGATCTGATTTAAAAAAAAAGATGAAATGTCAAGAGCATAGTTAAATTTCACACATGCTATTTTGTTACACATGCCATGCTTTGCATTTCATGCAAGTACATTTCATGCAAATGATGTCGTCATGATACTGTCAGTTTCTCATTACTTGCACATGCTCACAAAAGTCTGATGTTCTCATAGACCTTAATCATAAAACACACTCATAGAATACACATAATTATTCCTGATGTATATACAACAACCTGTCCAAAGTCGTCCATGGAGTGTATCTGAAGTTAATTTGGTCTGATACTAGCATGCAGAGAACCACTTTTAACAACAATTTCATGACTTGCATAAAACAAATGAAAAATTACAAATGTGTGCCCATGCATTTGAAATGTAAAATCCATGTCAACTTTGAAATGCATACCAGATGAGCAGTTACCAATTGGTCGTAATGGGAATCTGTCAACATACTTCAGCATGCATTACAGGTCAATTAATATTTACACTGGGTCTCCCTTGCAAAAGAGGAAACCAAAATTCCACGGTATTACTTATCATTTGGAAACTAGATCATTGTTTTTTAATGCAGAAGTTAAAAAAATGGGTAATTTACCACCTGGACAATTAATATCCAGGATGGAATAACATGTAAAATTTTCATAGTGTTAACTTTTGTATTTTCGGTACAAAGAGGGGCGTGGTTTATTCAAAGCTGGTTTCCATGCTGATGTTTCATACTGCAGCAACTAATGTGCTTATTTTTGAAAAACTCAGTAAATTTCCTTAAAACTGAGGAACATTGTAGCCATAATCCAGTTGGGAGGGGGATTAAACTCAAACTTTTTGGCCTCTCGGCCCTCACCTAAGACAGTAAGCAAATGTCTTGCAGCTGTCCAGGCTGGTGGGTAGGTTGGGTTGGGGTAATTATCCTGGGGCTATTGTCTTAGTGGATAAATGTCCCGAGGGTAATTTACCTGGGGGTCATTGAATTGGGGGTAATTGTCCAGGGCCAGGGGAAGGGGTGGGGGAGTGGGTGTAATTGACTTTGACGGGTAATTTTTCAGGGAGTAGTTGTCTGGAAACCATTTGCACAGCTGCCAACATTCACATTTCAATTGGGAAGATTTTAAAAAGAAAATCTAAGGAACATTTTAAAATTAAATGCAAAATAATAACCAACATGTTTCATTAATCAGGGGGATATTCAAATTATTTGCCGGGATGTTGACAGATTCTAAAATTGTCAAAGAAAAAAAACTTCTGCATAGTTAAAAAGACTTGGTACTTATTTGTGGAGATATATGATTTCACAGAGAAACATACTTTAAGTGTGGATGTGAATTTAATGAATCTTGCACCTTTAAGAGTGGGGACATTATAGAATTATTAATACTTCATTGACAAATGATGAATGAACATATACCAGTAGTAAGGATTATGATTCGTCACTAAATAGGTGAAAGGTGACTGTAATACCACAGGAATGGCTGATTAGATGACTGAATGATGATATAAAGAATGAATGAAAAAAAGCAAAATTTGATGGACAAATACACATGTGAAAGTATCAAGACACATTAAACCACTGACTTGATGAATTTACCAATGAATGTGCTGACAAAACATCTGATTGATTGAAGTGATCCCAATTAAAGAAATCATTGAATTAATCAGCCATTCCAATGGAAAAATGAACATACAATCAATAATCAATTAAACAATCAATTAATCAACCAACCAACCAACCAACCAATCAATCAACCAACAAACAAATCAATCAATGAATCAATGAATCAATCAACCAATCAACCAACCAACACACACATCATTCAATCAATCAATCAATCAATCAATCAATCAATCAATCAATCAATCAATCAATCAATCAATCAAAAAACCAACCAACCAACCAACAAATCAATCAATCAATCAATCAATCAATCAATCAATCAATCAATCAATCAATCAATCAATCAATCAATCAATCCATCAATCAATCAATTAATCAATCAATCAACAAACCAACCAACCAACAAATCAATCAATCAAAAAATCCATCCATCCATCAATCAATCAATCAATCAATCAATCAATCAATCAATCAATCAATCAATCAATCAATCAATCAATCAATCAAATCAAATCAAAATAACCAAATAATTACCCCCATAGTGTCAAAAGAAAGCAAACATTCAATTTCAAGCACATTCATCCAAGATGTACTTTAACATTGACAATAAATAGCACAGCAATACAATCAGTTCAACATTAGCACACAACCAAACACACTGAGAATTTTAACAGAATAAAATGTATATGTGCATACAAACTAAGAACATAAAAAAATCAAACAAAATATAGAAAAAAGAAAGATCTGAATTTATACGTGTTAGATATCAATAGTGATTTGAAAATCAACGTAAACTAACAAAGAAACAAAATCTTGACTTTACATAACATGTAATATGACTGGGAAAGAGGGAATGTCTGTTTTCCTGACTTGTGGTGGAAGCAATTTGTAAACCCATACCAAAAGCCAGAAGGAAAAAGATATGGGGGATATCTGAAATAAATTGATGTAAATATGAAGTAAAGACAGATGTCATACATTTTATGTCACATACATTTTATGTCACACACACTTTTACCTATGACCAGGGTTTACGCTTGTTAAAACGTGAAATCAAAACTTCCATGAAACAACAAATTTCAATAAACTGTGCCATGACCAAAAAATGAAGAAGAAAGTTTGCAGATTGATTAAAAGACTTTTGAATGATATGTATTTTTAAGGAGGTGGTTGAGAAAGATTTTATGATGGGAAAGGCCTACCACAGAAAGTGATAATGTGGTATTTAAGGGAGTGCAAAATGGTCTGATGATCAAGAAAAAATGGTGCCCCTCTGTCCAGTAAGAAATATAATGTTATTAGGTAATTACAGAAACCATTTAACTGTGATATTGCCATGGAAAAGATTATCAATGGTAAGCATCTGTTGAGGAAAATATCAAGGAAAATTAAATATTGTTTGCTTCATCAAGTTTACTGATGACATATTTCTCCAAAGAGAAATTTGATTGCAGAAATGGATAGCAAATTAAAATCTCTCCATAGGCAATAGCATGTTGTGTATGTACTATATCTACAGAACATTTGATCTAAGATGACGCCTTTCCAATTCTATTTTACATCTAGTTGATAGCCTAGACTAGGGATTTTCTGTATATTCTAATTTGACAAAGCTTTGGTGGAAAAGTAGATCAGATGAGCACTAATTTGAAAATGCATGGAATCCAGCAGTAAGGTGTTAAGAAAAATATCCTAAATGTTGATATTGATTGCTGATATCAGCATATGTCGGGTTTATGCAGTACCAGTGTTGTAGCTGAGTCTACAAGTTTGAAGGCCAAGGCCAAGGCCACATCAAAACACTATCTTTATATGTACTTTGTACAGTCCAGTGACTTGGCCTGAGGCCAAGATTTGGACTAACACCAAGACCAAAACCAAGACTTGGGACTGAGGCCAAGGTCAAGGCCAAGATTTGGACTGAGGCCAAGACCAAGACTTGAACTGAGACCAAGGCCAAGACCAAGACTTGGGCTGAGACCAAGGCCAAGACCAAGACTTGGATTGAGGCCAAGGCCAAGACCAAGACTTGGGCTGAGACCAAGGCCAAGACCAAGACTTGGGCCGAGACCAAGGCCAAGACCAAGACCACCAAACCTTGACCTTGAGGTCAATCTCAACTACAACACTGTGTGGTAGGGGGAATTCTATCATTATCCTGAACAGAGGGACACCACTTCCTCACAAAATGCCAGAAACTATGATAACACAATGGTGCCATGAAGTGCCAAGTGCTAGAGCACATTCAAAGTTTCACAAAATTGCAAATCAGAATGAACTTGGATCTCTCTAGCTCACCTGGGATTTATATGCAAAATTTGCACGGACTAAAGTTTGACTCGTTCCTGAGTGACTTTGACCTGTTCCTGAGTTACTTTGACTTTCTCCTGGTTCCACAGCAGCATAAAGTGGGTCTATCGCAAGAAGTGGAAAACAGATGGTAAAATCATATGAAAGAAACATGAAAGACTAATGAAAATGAGGTAAATTAAATCAAAATAAAAGAGGAGAAATATGTACTGATGGAGTTTCAATAAGCAGTTCTAGAACAGTAATATTTCATGTTAATTAAAAAAGTTTATTAAATTGCAACGGATAATTACATATTGTGTAGCATGAATTAGATTAGTAACTGTATATGAATACATTAATCATATTATTTTGTTACATGAATACAGTAATTAGATTGTTTGTTATATGAATACATTAATCATATTATTTTGTTACATGAATACAGTAATTAGATTGTTTGTTATATGAATACATTAATCATATTACTTTGTTATATGAATATATCAATCAGATTATTTGTCATTGCACATGAATCATTAATATGGGCAGTGTACAAAATTTGGCAATTATTAATCAGGTAGCATACTTACTGTCAAATCGTTTCTAAGCTATGCAACATATATTTTCACACACACACACTCATGTCTAAAACACAACATAATAAGAAGAGTGAATTTAAATCGATTTGTATCTTACTTAACCAATCTGATGATTTGATAAAAATTCATCCTTCTAGATATCTATCACTACAAAATAACAAAATAAAACAATAAAACATCATTACTGGTACGCATGATGAAGAGACAAAAAACCTTCTTAATAAAAGAAAATATCCCATTTATCACCAAAATAATAATCTCTTGGCAAGAATGCAATCCTGAAATACAGTTTACCCAATTTTGTTTTCAAGTCTGAGTACACCTACACTGAAATACCACAAAACATACTACCTGCCACCACAAACATACCAATAAGCTGAAGAAATTTTTTTTTTTTAGTTTTGTACTTTTCTAAGATGTTGATTTGTCTTGAAAACAGATATGCTTTTAGATCAAACCAGTACGGCAGCTTATACCAAGATGGGGGAGAACACTAGCCTTGAAAATCGATCATTCAAAATTTATGCAATATTAATACAGTCCATAAGCCTCATCAAAATTTAGTTTTGAAAAAGCAAAGAAAAAATATATCAAAATCATTTCTGACAATAAAATTTTGATGGATAAAAGTTGACCATTCAGTAACCATGCATAAGTAGACAAGATAACTTTTATTTTCAGTCCAATTTGGTTACTTCATCTATCTACATACATGTATGTAGAACTTCACATATAAATTATAATCAATACTGCAATTTATCGGTTGACTTGTGGCAACACACGACTGTGACACATATCACTCCCATCACCATGGATATTCTACCGCAAGGAGCCAGCTACTGTGATTTCACAAAATTGATGGTATTGCAAGAGTTTCAGCATTGTAAGCATGTTCACTACAAGGTGATATAACTATTAAACTATAGTTCAACCACTGAGCCTGGCAAGGGCAATGTATGAAATCCTACAGTACAAACATGTAAAATGAATTTCACAGCCTGTTCCAAAGTTGAGATTCATGAAGACATACCGGTAAACACGACTGATCAAATCCAATTCTTATCATAATTCATGAAGCATCATGGAAAAATCAGAAGCAACACATGGGACAAATCACTATTATTACAGTTACTCATTTACTATAACAAGGAGTACTTCAGATGAACTGGAAACTTAATATACACATAAGTGACAAAAATAAAATAGAAATGATATAAATCATGTGAATTTTCCATGTAATATTCCCATTATCATAATCTGAATGTTCAGAAAGGAAACAATTTGTAATGATACTCACTTATCTCTTCCCCATCCATAAATTCTAGAGGCAGTAAAGCAAGTTCCATAAAAAAATATTAAGTTATGTATATCAAAATGCTATAATATGATGTCTTGGTCATTGGGTACAGACCAACAAAAGAGGTGAGAAATTCCAAGTGGTGCTGTGCTCCCCTAAAAAATTCAGGCATGTTGGGTTTCCTCCACCATTACTTACACTTATCTGATGAAGCAAATCAATTTAAAAAACACCCCCCCCCCCAAAAAAAAAGGTAGTCGAGTTCAAACCAGGCCAATAACGCATGTGTGAAATTGTAAGTGGGTACTGTGCCACACCCCCGCCACACCCCACTTCCAGGCATGTTGAGTTGCTTCGACCACCACTGGTCCTAGTTTCATGATGCAGATTAATTAAGGGCAAGCCAGGGGCATGAACTTAACATATTAAAATATTACCCCACTCAATCCGCAGACTGTGGAACTATGTGACTATGGAAAACTACAGAGCACTGCTTTTAAGTAGCATTAGAGAAAAGAAAAGCTTTACAGTTAGGACAATACCCACACCAGTTAGATTTCAATGAAAATGTCAATAAACCAGTGCAAAATTGAGATTTCAGTGCAAAGTGCAATGGATATTTCAGATGTATGCTGATTGTGAATTTACTTGTACACCTCCAGTTAAGCATTTTAGAATGAATAAAACAATAGTTTTTTTTTCTTATTAATAAATATTTCTTTTGGTAATATAATATTATTCTGTGAAACCAAGTACATGTACACGTAAATGTGCTGTCATTCTCACTCAAAACATTGTGCAAACAAGCATGTAAACAAACCACTCAAGCAGTTTGACTGTGTTGCGGTGAATGGGTATGCCTCTGTACTCTAATTCCAAGTGTTTGCTACAAAATATCATACGCTTAAACTTCAATGTCTTATACATGCATGTACCCAAAAATCCAATCAGCAGTTGTTGAGCTATCACAGTAAAAAGACCAAATCAGACATTTACAAGGCCTTGTGATCTGTACCCTCCGACCGTTCAACTCCAAAAGCTAATCAGTTCATTGTAGCATCATAGTACATACTTGAACTAAAGTTTGTTAAAATCTTATCTGAGATTCTTGAAAAAAAATCTGCATTTGGGTTATCTTACAGAATTTCTAAACTCTACACATTAAACATAATGTTTAGCTCATATGTAGCTAACGATGTTGATGTTTTTGTTACTAATAGAAGTAAATATGTGTAAAGTACTAAAATAGTTTCATTGATAACCAAGAAAAGAAGTCAATATGTGGACCAATTTTGATCTACCAAAACTGAAACTCTGGGGAAAGAATAAATTCATTGAGCTTCCCGTATGCTAGGCTAGTGCTCTGTTACAATGCAGTGAGAAAAAGACAAGTGCTTTATTTACAATGTTAATTCCTATACAAAAGCGGAAGTGCAGGGATAGATTTTTACAAGTGATGCTGTCTTGAGTAAAACCTCACCAAGATTGAGGGACAAAAACACAAAGTAAAATATACATTCTTTCCCTCAAATATACATATCTTATTTAGTAGACCTGCTACTTATCTTTTTTTACTACAAAAATATATCCTTTCCAATATACATATTAATGTCAAGCCAAACGGGACCACTCTGGGACATTGTCATGAGGAGCAAATATCATTCTCCTACAGAGGTATCTACACAAAATGTACACAAAAGATGTTTGAAAATTACCTAGTTTTACAGGGTTCGTACACTTACACATCTTCAAAATTCCCTGAATTTCCATGACTTTCCCGTTCAGAAAGCTGTAAATCTTCATGACCTTTTTTGCATTTTTAATGCGTGTAAAAATACACCATCACAATACAGGAGGGCAGGGAGAGAGAAATAAACTATTACATATGTAGTAATGAAAAAGAATTATTTTGTCTTCCTAATTTGTGACTTCCTGGTGACAAGTCCTTAAAAGTACAGGATCGAAGGTTATTTTTTTTTAATCAGGTCAAACATCATCAGTTTTTGACAGTAACCTCTGACCTAATATTTTAGAAGTACTCTTCCTTTC
>JZLH01S0094309.1:19900-31141 GCA_001188425.1 Eucidaris tribuloides | reverse complement strand
TGCACTTTTCAAGCCTCCACTGCCGATGTGATGATAGAGTCAGGGACGGAGCTTGACACCGAACAGGCAGCAATTGGTATTCGTACAGTATCGGAAGTCAGGCAGCTGCACAGCTCCGATTATCGAGTTTGGAAAAAATACTTGTATTTTCCCGTCTAGGGTATCCAAACCCTCTAAATAGTGCCCCTTTTCTTCATACTTAATGGTAATTACATTAATTTCTTGACATTGATTTCGTTGCGGCGTTTGGTGTAGTGTACGTGTTTAGCTGCCACACGCATTTGAATGAATGGGACTACCAGATAGTTTTATCTGAGGTTGTGCACACAGCATTATAGTATGCCGTCTTGCATCGCCTGAAATGTGAGATTACAATCGGCGATTTACCCTTCGGCGACAGCGAGTACAGTATACGCAAGAAAGTCTGTACTTTGCGTGATTCTTCCGTGCTTGCTGCACTTGACTTTGCGCTGAGCCTGCTTAGCCCACGGGCCGCAGCCGCTGGTCGAGTGCCACTATCGAGTGCAGCCAAGTCTCAGGTCAGCAAAGATAATGTACCAGTACTCGAGCGGCCTGTTATTCTCGACGGTGAATTCCGCTCGCTCGTTCTTTCATCGCACAAAATACAACGCGCGGATTCGGAGGGCTTGCCAGACGCGAAGAGCGCTTAGCGTATTTTTTGTTAACCCCGAGACAATCAAAGATGTTTACTTGCCGATGCGGGAAGTAAATTGTACATTTTGTATTTTACTGCCGAACATGACATTTACTATGCCCCGGGCAAGCGGCAGTGCTAGGTCGAGCCCTGTATAATGATTAAAATACGTTATTTTGGTTAAAGTGGAGCGTTTCAGATTTGGTGGGTGGTACCGTACTCACACCTCCCCCATCCCGGCCTCGGTCTGTTATTCAGTTATTAACCCCTCTACTCTGATTCTGGAATTTTAATTGTGTCATAAAGGTTGCGCTTCAGAGGGATGATAAATTTTGGAGGAGGAATTTCTACACAAAATTCTATATTGCGTGAATGTATTCTGCAATACTGCCTCCGCTATTCCTATGCGGTCGCCGAGGTTGAGTGAATTAATAGGAAGGTTATAATTGCCCCGTAATCAATATACATAGGACGATGAATATATCTAGTGTTCTGAAACATTTCATACGAATACTAGACAAAGCAAAATCTATATCAAACTTCTTGAAATACCCCCACTCGTCAAATATATAAAACATCACATTTCAGAGTTTATGAACGGGCTTCGCCCTACATGACTAACATTTTTCTTGCAACGCGATGAAATCTCTGGGTACTTGGAGAACTCTGGAACCCAATAACCCACATCTAGGGTCTCTATTTGCCGTAAATAGGACCCATTGTCTAAGGTGGTTTCGCCCAAATTTTGGCGCGGCTTCTCCATATATGGGCAACAACTTGAAAATATCGATATTGTTTCGGGCGCGCAAAAGCGCTGCTCGAACTTTGAAATTTAAGTGGATTGTGATGTATGCCGCGCAAAACGGCCGCCTGGCACACCCACCCGAAAACAAAATGCGGACTTATGTCTAAGGTCTTTTATGAAATAGGCGAGCCAGTGTCAAGGAAGTTTATTTTGAAGTCACCTTCCCAGCGGGCACATCCCAATATACCAAATGATATGAGTACCCTCCGCCCACGGCCCCACACGTCAGGACGTACATCACCCTGGAGAGAGTGACCATTACCTCATATATATCTTGGCGAAATGGAAAAGATGCTGAACTGGTAGGTATCTCTGCCTACACGATTAACAATATACAGATACGAGAGCCGCCTGCGGAAACATGCACTGTTGTGCTCAACGCTTCACAGCTACTTTGAACAAGTTAAACAATCTATAGCTTATAATAGAGTAAGCAGTTTTCAATAGTTGCCAATAAAAAGAACATGTGTTAACAGGGAGGACTACTACAAATAGACTAAGCTTCCAAAGGTCACTAAAGAGCAATGATCTTTCACGGCTAGCCCCTAATTTCTTTTTTCTTTTGTCTCCATTTTCTTTTTTTTCGCTTCGTTTTTTTTAGCTGCACTGAGCCAAAAGGGCTCAAGGAGCTATTCCGATGCTTTTTGTCCGTTCGGGGGGTCCGTCCTGGTGCGTCGTTGCGTTCCGTGCGCGTGCCATCGTCGTCTGTTCGTGCGTCGTGCGTCGTGTCGTCAGTTTTCTGTGCGTAAACTGTTAGCACATTTGAGCTTCTTCTTCCAATGCCATGATTGGATTTGGCCCAAAACTTGGCGAGGAATGAATCTTAGGGTCGGTAGGGATGAGGTCCCCAAGCTGGTCCACGCTGCTCGGCGGGGGCCCGGGGCAGGCCCTAAAGGGCCAGAAAGTGAGTAGTTTCACAACTCTTCTTCTCTAGATCAGAAGATAGTTTAGTTAAGCCACTTGCTGTGTAGATACTCTATATGTGCCTGAATTAATGTTCCTCATGACAAGCAGGGTGGCCTGTTGGCCCCAAGGGCAAAAGTTTGGGAGGCCTATGGGAATTAATTCACATTCACGTCAGTGATTTTGACAAACTTAGGATGGAATGATCCTCAGGTGGAGGGGGAAAGAGGTCTGGATGGTACACCTGGCCCCCTGGGGGCCATGGGGCAGGGCCCATACGGGCCCAAACTAGTAGCTTCTAACACAAGCCATTTTGTAACCAACTTGGTGTAATGCGTTAACAGGACCTCAATTTATCTTTGGGTGTCAAAGTCAATATGTAGGTCACAAGGTCAAATGAAGTCAAGTTTCTTCTTGGTTGGCTGGCCTTCTTCTCTAGATCCAGAATAGTTTTAGTTAAGCCACTTTGTGTCTGTTAGAAGCCTCTAATATGTGCTTGATTAATTTCTCAGACAACTGCACGGGTGGCCCTGTATTGCCCCCAAGGGGGGGCCAAGTTTGGGGTAGCCTTAGGAATATTCACATTCACATCAATGGATTAGACCACACTTCGGTGGAAATGATCCTCAGGGGGAGGGAAAGAGGGTTCCTGAGAATGGCTACACCAGCCCCCCCCCCCCCCTCCTGGGGCCCAGGGGCAGGGCCCATAAGGGGCCCAATAGGTACTTTCTAGCAGCAAGCCCATTTGTAACAAACTTGTGGGGGCGTAGATGCGTAACAGGGACTCAATGTTAATTTGGGGCGGTCAAGGGTCACATAAGTAGTCAAAGGTCAATGTTACCGATACTAGGTGTGCCTTGTTATTATAAAAGATTTAGAACTTTAATTCAACTTGGCAAAATCAGCTGTGCAAGGGGAGGCAAAGTTTTTTACAACTGGTTCATTTATGGCTATAATGATAGTAGACCTAGATATCAGTGGATCCAAGGGCCCATAATACTATATGTAGAAGTGTATGTTTTTTCTAATGGGTACCATCGAGTAGTTCGCGAGACCTCAGGTGAGCGTCGTGCCCCCCGGGGCTCTTGGTTTTTTTTTTTTTGCCGGACGATTGGGGGGCACGTGCCCCCCCGTGCCCCCCCCGTAGTTACGCCACTGCCCACAATGACCCGAAAAAGGCTTCGGTCTGTGCGTGCTGTGCATGTGTGTATGTCCAAGGAGGAGCTTCTCCTTGGTATGTCTCTACTCGCAAAGGCGCAGTGCAAAATTGAACCACAATCATGTATCAGTGTTGTAGGACTCGAGACCGGACTTGAACTCGAGTCCGAAAATCCCGGCCTCGCCCTCGGACTCAGACTCGGACTTGGAGCCTAGTAGGACTCGGACTCAGACTCGGACTCGGATACATGGGACTCGGACATGGGCCGGACTCGGCCCGAGTCCCAACTCCCAAGCAAGTCCCAATGGGTTTGACAAAATGGAGCAATCTCCATGCTTTGATGCATTTGTCCACTTGTTTCCACATGCACATTATTCTGTATAATTTTACACCTGTCATAACAGGTGAAAGAAAATTATACAGAATGTATCTCCTGAGCATAGATGTATGTACAGTGTGTCTCAAAAAAAATAGTGCATGTGAAAACCACTTTCTTTGGCAGTTAGAAAATACTCTTGTGACATGGTGCTTAATACATCAATGTCAATAGCTTAGTCTTAGCTTTCTTAGCTTTCAAATAATGTCAGTTTTGTTCAATTTACTTGTTTTAATCTTGAGATATGTTTATTTAAATAAGAAAGGGTGAAATCACAATTGTACCACTTTTACTTCAGTCCCTAGTAAAAGTGACACAATTGTCCACCCTTTTGTTGTTTACAAGATATCTCGAGATTAATACAAGCAAATTGAATAGAAAAAAAGGCATTTGAAAGCTGAGACATTGCGCCTTGGGGTTGATGTAAGCATCATGTTACAAGAGTATTTTCTAATTGTCAAAGAGGGCGCTTTTTACTTGCACAATTTTTTGAGACATGCTGCAGCACTTCTGTGGCAGACGTAGATAGATCTAGATGAGTCCAACTCAAAATCAAAGTGATGGCACTGGCAGTCCTAAATTTGCGGATTTTGTACATATTTGCACTTTCCCATAACAACAATATTTTTTTTTCGGGGGGAGAGGGGGAACTGGGGGTGCGGAGCACTCACGAGAGTGGCACCTTGACTCTGCATGTGATATACCTGCAGGGCCAAATTGCATTTCTGAATACAATGTGCAATAATTTCAACTTTAATGAGTAAGTCCTCATGATTTCTAACAGGCCAGACATGAATATTTGGTGCAAGACAGTTTAGTTTTTAAATTAAAAAAAATTATAATAGGTGCCGGATTTTTGGAACCATGTCTCCTGCCTAGCCTAAGGCTCCTGAGGCTTAGCACATAACTTCCATCAGAGCAGGTTTAAACCCGCTCTGACTTCCATAGAAGAGCGCCCTCTATCATCAAATTTTAAAAATCTCGAAGAAAAGATAGCGGACAACTGTAAGGGGTAGTATAGCATCTATTGCACTATACACCCCTTACTTGTATGGGTGGGTGGGAGGGACTGCACAAATGAAGCTCTACAATACTGTGATCAATTTTTCTGGATGTTGGCAGTTTCAATTTTTTTTAAAGGGGCTGATCTTAAGTTACTCCCCTTCCCACCCCCCCCCCACCCCCAAAGTAGACACACCCTACCTCGAGAAATGGTCTAATCTTTTGTAAACTCCTAGCCTTATCTGGATTCTGAAATATTTTCCTAGGTATTTCCACTATATTGGCAGTATCTTGGGGCACTATCAAAAAATTTCCTGAAATTTCACCTGTTATTTAAACTTTCTTGAGTACAATTAGTATGATTGCTATGAACAGATCCCCTAATTCATGTAGTTCAGTCTTGGACCGTTTGTTATTGGTTTTATCCTCCCCATACATGTATACAGGGCTCCACACTAACATTTTTTTCTGCTTGCCCTTCGGGCAAGTGAAATTATCACTTTCAGATTTTTATTTGCCCAATGAAAAATTTTCTTGCCCGCAAAATAAACAATAATAAAAAACATTCAAAATTATCTCTCACTAATTTTAATCTCTAATCTTTTTATATCATTGGAACTTTATTATCTCAATTCTGAGGATTGTAAAAGGTAAGATATCTGGAAAAAATGATATGGAATTAGTATAAATTACCTGAACAATTTCACACACATTTTATTCACTTTTGGTAACATTTCGGACGTGTTTTTTTTTATTTGAGGATCAAAATTGAAAGCTAAGACTTTGTCCTTGACAGTGATGTAAGCATAATGTCACTAGAGTATTTTCTAATTGCCGAAGAGGGCGCTTTTTTCTTGCAGAATTTTTTGAGACCTGCTGCTTTACGTTTCAAAAAGTTGTTCAAGTGAAAAGCGCCCTCTTTGACAGTTAAAAGCGCCCTCTTTGACAGTTAAAAATACTGATGTGACACATGTTTACGTTGACATCAAGGGCAAATTCTTAGCTTTCAAATGATGTTTATTCTGTTCAATTTGTTCGTTTTGATCTTGAGATATCTTGTAAACAAAAACGGGGGAATCACAACTGTGTCATTCTTACGGGAAGAGGGCCTGATGCTATATTGACTGTAGTAAAAGTGGCACATTTGTGATTTCACATTTTCGTTGTTAACTGAACATATCTCAAGATTAAAACAAGCACACTGAACAGAACAAATGGCAATTGAAAGCTAAGACTATGCCCTTGATGGTGATGTAAGCATGACGTCACAAAAATGTTTTCCCATTACCTAAGAGGGCGCTTTTGACTTCCAGCCAGGAGATGCACTTCAGCTGGTGTATACACTAGTACATCTTTAACCAATTTGGTACTAGAGCCATATAGAGGCATGTTTTTTTATTTCTCCCAATCCTGTCAATGCCCTTTAATATGAACCCCCCCCCTAAAAAAAAAAAATAAAAAATACAAATTCTTTGTGGGCAGGATGGAAGGGTGGGGGCAGGCTGCCTTCACATGTCTTCTCTTGATCTTCCTATGCCGGTATTCCCCAATTTTGAGAACTGTTCAAGGTTGACCAGTTTTGTTTTTTTCACCATTTTCTACGTAATACTGTACATTGAATCCATGATTGGGTTTTGGAATACGCACTGACTGGTTGTTATTTATACTATTGTCAATGTCAAGTGTTGTAGTCAATACCAAGGCATCCGAGACCAAGACAAGACCAAACCAGACACCCCGCGAGTACCAAGATCAAGGACCAAGAAAAAGAGGTCCGAGACAAAAGACCAGAATGTCCGAGTTGACCCAAGACCAGCACATTTCCGAGGACAGACCAAGACCAAAGACGCAGCGTTTCATGTATAACACTAATTTTGTGACGAATGATTTGATGTATAACGAACTTTGTACTCAGCCATTATAAAAGCCCAAGTTTAGTTTTTGGGGATTTATTGTTATGAATGTTTATCCCCAAAGTCATAACCCTGCAATAATAGATTTCTGAATGCTTTAGTTTTTTTATATGATTTATGAAAAATGTCGGGGAGGGGGGGGGACCCCCGATTCATTTGACCATATTTTTACATTATAGAATCCAAAGGGTTAATGAAGGCGTTAATATGTATTCAGAATAGAGTATAACTCATAATCTTTGATTCTGTATTCTTTATTCTTATTGTTTTTCTTTCTTCTGCACTTATTCCCATCTAAATCTCTTTCTCTTCTCTTTTCTTTACTTATCAATTCTTTTCTCCCTTCTTGCTTTTATCTATTCTTTTTTCTTCCTCCTTTTCTTTCACCTCCTCTTTCATTAAATTAATCGTTTTTCCTTCCCTAATTCTATCATTCTTAACCTTTTTCATCTTAAATAGTCTTTATTCTTATGTTCCTTATGTTCCTAATATTTCTTTCTTTTTCTTACTTTGGTGTACCTTTCATCATTATCTCGTTCTTGTTATTATTCGCTTCTAATTGCAATTTTTCAATTTTTCTTATCATTCTACCCATTTAGCCTGTCTTACTCTTTTATTGTCTTTTTGTGTACATTCTTTAGCCTTTTATATTCTAATTCATTTTACCTTCATTCTACTCCTTCCCATGTCTTCCCTTCCGTTCTCTTTTTCATTTTATCCTTTTCTCGATTTTCTGTTTTTTGTTTCTATTCTTTTCTCTTCTTCATTTGATTTTTCTTAATCCTCCTTCTTGTCTTGGTTCTCTCGTCTCTTTCCCATTCACGGACTAATGTTTTTCCCGTCATTCAATCTGTTTTATTAATAATTTCTATTCTTTTCGAGCTATCTTGATGTCAATCTTCTTTTTCTGTTTTTCTTTTGTTTTCAGTCTTCTTTCTTGTATTATTTCTTATTATTTTTTCTTTCTTTCGTTTGACTCTCTATTCTTCCAATCTCTCCGTTTTTCTTGCTTTCCATCTGTCTTTGTTACTTTTTCTTCCAATACTTTTTCTATGTTTGAGTGTTCATTCCATACTTCTTCTTTTGTTTTCTAAGAGGAACGACCAGAATATATTGCGTCAGAGAACCCTCCATTGCCGGTTCTTGTGTAGAAGATCTGTGATAAAACTATGTTTGAACGCACTCGGCATGTTTGAACGCTCTATATACATGCCGCAAAATTGCAGTTTGTACATGTACAACAATACAGATTTTTATGTAAAATTATATTGGTTGCTGGTCTCGGGCTGGTCTCGGCCAAAAAATCCGAGACCAGAAGGTTCGAGACCAAGACCAAGACCAAGACCAGAGGGTTCGAGACCGAGACCGAGATCAAGAAAGAACATGCTGGTCTCGAGACTGGTCTCGAGACCAAGACCAGTCTCGAGACCTCCATCACTGGTCAATGTACACAACAGAATTCGGTCACAGTGGTGCTTTGTCAATAGACACTGAATGATGTCATAGAAGAATGCTTTATCCATCATTGGGAAGTGGTGCTACATGTATTTTCAGCTGTAGAATTGTATTCGGAGCAACGTGTTTCATGGAAATTCATGCATGTGCAGTGACAACGGAGTATATAGAGAGATTGAAAGAACGTGGTATACCATTTTGCCTCTCTGCAGACGAAAAGTAGAAGTGCTACATGCAACTTGTGACTTTTGTAAGTAAGTCTATGTGCTTTGCACACTGTAAGATTTTTATCTGAAGAATTTTGCACTGCTATACAAGTGATGATAGCTTGCTTTTGAGAGTGGAGTCTGAATTGTTTGTGGTATTGTTTTCTGACTGTTTTGTAGATTTTCCTTGATGTAGTAATTCAGAGGACATGGATGCACCAACACAACTAATAATTACATGAATGTAAATTTTGTGCCCTCACAATATTCTCCTTTTGTACTTTTCTCCAGAAACTGATTTACAACTGAATTACTGTGTGACTCAAAGTGGTTTGACTAAAAACTATCATGAAGGTCCAAGGTGCTGTAGCGTTGATTACTGGTGCGGCGGAAGGGTTTGGCAAAGCATTTGCTGAAGAACTGTTGAAGAAGAGTGCTAGGGTAAGTTTTTGTGATTGCGACTAAACTTGTTTTCTTAGTCCTTAGTGTTTGGCCACAGTAGCAGTTGCAGGGCTCAACAAACCTGGGTGCCCAAGTGCCGGGGGCACCTGAAAATCATTGTCAGGCACTCAGACTAAAAAAGAACCTGCCCAATCCAGCAGTGCCCTTTTTTGGCAATGATCGATCGACAAAAACAATTTGGGTCTTGATCGGGCAATTGGATTTTACTGTCGGGTACTTGAATCTAAATAAATCCAATTACCATTTTGTCCAGGCCTGCAATTATGTGGACATGGTGGAGTTGATACTCTCCAAGTATTTTCACATAATAAGTTCTGCAAGCTGAAGTTTGGTTAATGATTTCCAAATTTGTTAAACACATTTTTCTTTCGTTAATTCTTGATTTGCCACATCTTTAAAGTTATAGGCTAACATTGTGGAGCTTCAATTAAACAATTGTCAAACTTTAATATCTGAGCTATATAGTAGTGTTCAAATGGACAAATAAACACCTTAGAATACAAAAGTTTGGAAAGTTATGCTGCCAATGGCAAGGTATGCATGAATAAACAATTTCCACTCCGGTGGATGGTAAAATAGCCTAGATCTGCACACAGTAAGTCTATGGGAGGAAATGGGCTAGTGAATCTGGTCAATTTGAATGCTTGTAGATTTTCACTTTTTTAAAGCACTAAATCATCATTTTGAGATACAATTTTTTAAGGGCTTCATGTTTAGACCTTACCAAAGACACAAAGAGCATGGAGGATTATGAAGTTCACAATTTTTTAACCCATTGGAGACAATTTGATTTCCCTCTAACAAGCATTTTCCATAGACCACAACACGAGTTAAATCGTACTTAGCCTCCAATCGGTTAACTGTGGTAAATGTTAGCCAGTGGCTTTAAGTAAACTTCAGGTTCAATTCAGGTTTCTTATTCAATTTGCAGTTTTTGTACAATAGAACATATTGATGATTTGCTGGATCTCTGAAAAGGGCAGTGTTGGAGGTCTTCAAGACGTTCTTGGTCTCGAGACCTTGTCGAGACCAAGCTGCTCTTTCTTGGTCTCGGTCTCGTCTCGAACGCCTCTGGTCTTGTCTTGAGGTCTCGAACCTTCTCGGTTCGGATTTTTTGGCCGAGACCAGCAACTAATTTGATTTTACATAAATTGTTGTACATATATATAAACTGCAATTTTGCAGCATGTATACAGTGTGTCTCAAAAAAAATTGTGCAAATCAAAAGCGCCCTCTTTGGTAATGAGAGAAAAAATTTTGTGACGTCATGCTTACATCACCATCAAGGGCATAGTCTTACCTTTCAAATACAGTTAGTTTTGTTCAGTTTGCTTGGTTTAATCCTGAGATATATTCAGTTACCAACGAAAAGGTAAAATAAAAAATGTGCCACTTTTACTACAGTCAATGATAGCATCACGCCTTCTTCCCGTAAAAGTGACACAATTGTGATTCCAATTTTTTGTTGTTTGCAAGATATCTTGAGATCAAAACAAGCAAATTGAACAAAACAAACAGCATTCGAAAGCTAAGACTTTGCCCTTAAGGTTAATGTAAGCATCAAATTAAGCATCAATAAGTGCCGAAGAGAGTGCCTTTTGAGTGCAAAATTTATTGAGACATGGTGCAGCATGTCAAACATAATAGGAAATAATAAAAGAAAGAAGACTGAAAACAAAAGAAAAAATAAACAAGAAAATTGACATCCTTCATTGTATTTTCCTTCTGTTGCAATCTTTGCTCGTTGTTTCTACAATCTAAGCCGCCTATGCCGGGCGGACGGACGGGATGGGGGGCAGCGCGCGGAGGGCGAGGGCGTAAGGCAGGGCTGCCGGCAAGTCGACGGCGCCCAGGGGTCAGGGCCGGTCGCGCGTCCCGGCAGGGGCGAGACCGGGCGTTGCGGGGCGGGGGGGGGATGCTCGGGCTGCTCGGGCATAGAGAGCGGGTGCTGCCGGCACGAGGGGCGGGGCGGGCGGGCACGAGGAGGCCGTGTGGGCCGGCGAGACGGCGGGGAAAAGGCGGGGCCGGCGAGCCGGGAGGCGCAAGGGACTGGGAGTGGGGCGGCTGGGGTGCCGGCGCTGCGGGCAGCGAGGCCGATGAGGGGTAGACAGGCTGCCACCAGGGAACGCAGGACAAGGGGGCACGCACAAAGGCATCAAGCGCGGCCGGCACGGAGAAGATGCGTGGGACAGGGGAGGCGGAAATGAACCTGAAGGGCCGAAAGGCTGAGCGAGTCGAAGGCGGGGGGGGGGGCACGGGCGGGTGAGGAGGCGCAAGAAGAGCGGGCAAACACAAAAAGGGGGGT
>JZLH01S0094309.1:2394-19875 GCA_001188425.1 Eucidaris tribuloides | reverse complement strand
GAAAGAGAATGAATGAAAGGTAGACCAAAGTAAGAAAAAGGAAGAAAGATAAAACATAAGGAAATATGAATTAAAGACATTAAGAATGAATGAAAAAGATAGAAAGAAGGAAGGAAAAATGGATTTAATGAAAAAGAGAAGAAGAGAAAAAGGAGAAAGAGATAGAAAAAAGTAAGCAAGAAGAGAGAAAAGGAAAGAATGAAGTAAATAAAAGGAGAAAAGAAAGAAAGATATGGTAAAGTGGCAGAAAGAATAAAGAATCAAAAGATTAGCAAATAAAAGAAAAAGAAAGAGAGATGGGTAGAATGAAATTTTAAAAAAGACTGCATGAACGAAATACAGGTAGAAAGGAATAAAACGGAAAAAAGAAAGAAAAAGAATGAATGAAAAAAGTGAGAAAAAAGGAAGAAAGATAGAGAAATGTAAGAAAATCAAGAATGAATGAAGAAAAAAAAACAATGAAAGAAATGAGATTATTAACAACACTTTATTTTCTTTATCTGATCTGTATTTCAGTAGCTCAGGCAAATGTGCTCATGGGAAAAAGTATTCTTTTCAATTTAAAATTGCTTCTCAGTTGTTTGTGCAATTTGTAGCTATCATTTTGACTCATAGTCATAGGTCTATTTTTGTTAAAATTTGGGAGACATTTTTACATGTAAGTGACAAATGAAACCAAAAAATTTTTAATGTTCTTCATTAACTGTTAATTTTATTAAATCTTTCAAAATCCTATTACAGACTAATTGCAATGTGTAACCAGTAGGCAGTTAATGCTGAATAACAAGTAACGTCATCCTCAAAACATGCACAAATTAGTGTCAATTGAAACGCTGGTCTTGGTCTTGGTCTTGGTCTCGGAAAGTGCTGGTCTCGGTCTCGGACTGCTGGTCTTGGTCTTGGATCTCTTTTTCTTGGTCTTGATCTTGGTCTCGGGGTGTCTGGTCTTGGTCTTGGTCTTGGTCTCGGATGGCCTGGTCTTGACTACAACACTGGAAAAGGGTATTGTGTTGAGTAAGAGGATTAAAAGGGATTAGTAAATCCCTACTCATTGTCTTCAGTACATTTATTAATCTCTACAAATCGGTGAATGAAGCAAGGAAAGGGTAAAGTAATGGCCATAATAGAAAATCAGTTTATGTATTATTTTTGTGTGTATAGATGGGCAGATAAATTCTTTATGATAAAAAAGTACCTTGAATATTCTGATTACTGCCAGAGAATAATATTTTCATCAATGCTCCTGTAACTTACAACTTTAGTTGGCATAATTCAGATTCAGATTTAGATTCAGATTTGATTTTATTGTCCATCATGGAAATTTGGTTTGCTCACATAATAAACATATAACATTTTGACACTTGACATATTACATGTAGAAATAACAAAAGCCCAGGAACAAAAGAAATATACAATACAATTTGATTACTTTTCAAACATAATGAAAAGTTAAAATTGGATTCTTAGCTGTGTATTATGCTAAAGAGAGGAGGGGTCACATGGAGTTTGTGATTGGTCATACTGTTTTGCACTAAATTAACTAATATGCCTATTTGTAAATTGTTACAATCGAGTACAGAATATTAATAGCTAAACAGGTACCGGTATATGAAAATCATGTCAAAAGACAACAAAATTTGAAAATATTGTTAGGTTTTGTAAAAAAATCTTAATCTTTAAGTTATGATCTTTTGATTGTACTTGTCTAATTATTAAATTTAGTACTGAAATAGTGAATCTTATGAGTACCGCCCTCAAGATATTAATGCCTTAATCTGTGGAGTTTTGTTGTGTGGAACTTACAGGTTAAAATACATCTTGTTAAAGGTTAGTGTCATGATTGGGAACACTTGAAAATGACTCAAAAACCAAATGAGTTGAAATATATACCAACTATACACTAACAGGCGTGGATCTCCCACCTGGGAGGATCTGTTTTTAATTTGTTTACTTAAGGAGAATCAAGCATAAACATAGGACTATTTTATTTTTATACGGGCACGATAAAAATAAGCCCCATAGAGAGCCACACAGCAGGTTTCCGTGCTACGAGTGATATTGACATTGTTTATTTTAGAATGAGTCAACGTTTGACTACAACATTTTCACAGGAGAATCCTTGCATAGTTTACTTGATTCTAGAGTAGTTTCAGCCCAAGTTGAGTACCCACCCGCAATCATGTCAGTTACCTTTAATGCTGTTTATTTTTGTTGCCTTGACAACAATCATTCACTTTTGGTTTTATTTTCAAAGACAACTTGTGTGCATAGGGAAATATTAAAGGGACGCGCCGCTCGTAATCCATGTACGTTTATTTACCTTACGCTTGCCCCTATTGCAAGGCCGTGCGTAACACTGTTCTCTATGCTACGTAGTGTAGAGTATAGTGGTGCGTAACAGCAATCGTGGAGCTGCAAACAGAATTGCCGATGAGGGTCAGTTGGGCTTAGTTCGCCTTTCTTAGGGTGAATACGTGCTGCATAGGGAATTGCACACAATTCGTGTGCGCTCGTTTTCCGAAAGTATACGGGCATTCCTGAATATTACCCGAGTCAGGCCAGGTCCAACGCCCACGACTTGCGACTTTACGGTCCCTTTAAATTGCAACTACTACAGGAGTAATTCTTTTACCAAATTTGCAGTTTTGCAAAAACCAGTAATGCCATGGTGACAATATGTAAGGAGTAACAAATTATGCTAAACCTTGGTAGCAGAAAAATGCAATCTATCGCCAGAAATTTCTTTACAGAGAGACTGTAGTGGCGTTTACACGTGAAGATAACACCGAGATGAGAATAACCCCGAGGAGATAAATATTTCCCCAATATTCCACCGTCGTCTATACGTGAGCTCGGGATCAACTCCGAGGTCATTGTTATTATTTAGAATTCCTCACGCTCACACACAAGCTCACAATGATCCGATCAAATAGCGCTTTCATACTTTATTCAAAGAAGTGGATGTTTCTCTTCCTCTTAGCCTAGTGACAAACTATTCTGTCACCTGATCTTATGAATACATTTACTAAAAAGGGGGCAAATTGCATACATTAGTGTTGCTATGCCCAGCAAGCCTCTGGCAATCCTTCGGCACACTATCAGATTGTCGAGAGCAACCTTTGTCAGAAAGGTATGCATGAAATTTGCATGCATTATGAAACTGGTCTTCTCTGTCAGCTCGCAAGGGGGGAGGGGATCACATGTGCAATCACCTTGAGGTTTCTTTCCAATCAGCAGTATTCTTCTTCTTATTATTATTGTCTTATATTATTCTGATGAAAATTATCATTATTGGGCAAGTCCAAGATAACGCGCGCGTTACGTATGGGACATTCAGAGATTTTAACCATATAAAATATAATGTTAAGTTGTTTGAATTCTTTTAGTTTATCATTTATATGCATGGTATCTAGGGGAAGAATAATCATATGAACGATGGTGACATTTGACCTTGGCAATAATAGTTTACATAAGAAAATGTGTCACGTTACGTATGGGACCACAAAAAATGATGTTTTTTCAAAAAAAAATTCAGTTGAAAACTCTCTGAAAGTATTTCAGTCACAACTTGAAATCCAGTGTGGTAAAAAGTGGCATATTAACAAGATTATTTGGCAAAGTTCATTTCATAAATAAAAGTACTTTTCATATAGGCACTATCTCAATGTCGAAAAGACACGTTACGTATGGGACAGTTACGTATGGGACATTTTGTCCCCATTGATTTAATGGGAGATATCAATATTTAAGGTTTTGGCAAATTTTATGGTTTATGGAATAAATGAAAAACTTACACTAACAACCACTTGTCCAGGTATACTCTGAGGTTATCAGGTAAGAAATTGAGTATCTTGACACAATATGGTGTCGTATAGCCGCGTTTCACAGCTAGGGATGGATACTTTCAGGGAAAAGTTGTCAGTCAAACTCTCTGTTTTGATCCAAAGTTGTTTTTGAGGTTTCTAATATGGATGAGATGTAGAAGAATAAAGATCATCTATAAATATCACAAAAAATTATTCTTTAAGTTTGTGCAAAGAGGGACAAAAATTGACATAACACTTATTCAGTAGTCCAAAAACTGTAGTCCACATATAGCATTTCGTGTATGGTTGCTGATTCTCATAGAGGGCGGTGTTGAAGAGCAAAATTTAGGGTAAATTGATGATCCCTATTGTTTCTTCATGACCCATATCAAAACAAACCACTAAATCTAATAAAATTTGAGGATAGAGTCAGTTTATGAAGTTTTGGTTTCTCCATTCACTTTGTGTTAAAATGTCCCATACGTAACACAATGTCCATACGTAACAATTTTTCATTGTCTTATAAAATAAAGGTCTAATTAAATTTTCAAAGCTTAATAGGGCATTTTACTTTCAAATGAATAAATTAGAACATCCCAAAGTTCACTGCAATAAGTCTTTCATTCTACTAAAAAACTTAAAAAATCGTCCTAAATTTGTTACATATGGGACATCTCATGCTGGACGGTACCTAATTTGCATAATTAATTGATTAATGCCCAACTTTCTATGCACAATTAAACAGATGATAAAGGGTTCATGTCCATATATAAATTAAATATTAGATGTCTCTCAATGATTTAATAGGATTTTTTCAATTGCCCATACGATAACGCTGAGTTTTACATTTATGCAAATTAACCCCTTGGAATTTGCATAAATTTGCATAAATATGACATTGAATTCTACGAGAATTTAACTTTCTGAGCTTCACAATGGTTTAAATATTTCTTATTAGATCAAGATGAAATTTTGACATCTGAGGTTCGTTATCCTTGACTTGCCTTCGCTATTGATCTCATGTTACCGTCATCACCATGATGATGATGATGATCATGATCATGATCATCATCATCATCATCATCATCATTATCAATATCATCAACATCATCACGTAACCATCACTCCTCCTCCTCCTCATCATCATCATTTTATTTCCTGGGTATATGGTTTCTGATCGCTAAGCAAGGTTGTTCTGCCCCTAACGGAAAGCTTTTGCAAATATTTATTAATACATGTAATAAATTAGATCAGCTAATCGTTTATTACGTGATTTATTGATTGATTGATTGATTGATTTATGCATTCATTCATTCATTCATTCATTCATTCATACATGCATTTATTTTTTTATTAATTAATTATTTATTTATTTATTTATTTATTTGTGTATTTATTTATTTTTATTTATTTATTTATTTATTTATTTAAACATATTTAAGAGGATACCTGTCAGATAAAGATGCTCCTTGACAACGTGTTAGCTTGCCAGACATAGCATCAAATAATGTATGCAAGTTGTATGTACTATGTACAAGTGTTGAAAATGTATTCATAAGTATAGGTAACAGAAATAGCTCATCACTAGGCTTCGGAAGAGAAAACAACCATAAATTTAAATACATTGTAAACAGGTCTATTGTCACACAGACCGCAACAGTTAAAGGCAAGGTTCACCCTGACATCAAGTTGGTTTTAATAAAAGCAGAACAATGAGAGAAACATATTAATGAAAGTTTGGCGAAAATCCACCAAAGAATAACAGAATATGAAGTTTCAAAGTTTCAAATTTGTGACGTCACATGCGAGCAGCTCCCCATATATTATGTGATATAAATTCAATAAAAGTGCCGTTTTCTCAGAAATTTGAAAACGATTTTACCTGTGCATTCAATAAATTACCAGAAACATTATTTTATGCATGCAGCTATAAAAAAAGAACCCATTCAATTATCATGAACTTTGAAAAGATTGCAATTTATGGAATTTATATTACATGACATATGGGGAGCTGCTCGCATGTGACGTCACAAATTTAAAACTTTCGAACTTCATAACTCTGTTATTCTTTGGTGGATTTTTGCCAAACTTTCATTAATATGTTTCTCTCATTGTTCTGCTTTTATTAAAACCAACTTGATGTTGGGGTGAACCTTGCCTTTAAGGGGCTCTGGCTTTAAAGGTAAATACTATGATTGGAGGTACACCTAACTTGGGGGGGGGGAACTGTTTTAGAATCAAGTGATCTATACAAGGATTCAGCTGTGACAGTTTAGTGGGCAAACGTTGACTCGTTTTAAACGAACTAAATTTATTTATCAATTATATTCATTGTGATAGGCAAATGACGGTGTTGTATAGCTGGTTTTGATTAATTTCTATTGGTGAACAAGATTAGTGAAATACTGGTTTGCCCATGCTTGATTCTCTTCAAGTGAATAAATTCAAGACAAATCCTTCCATCCAAAATAAACACTTCAGCTAGTGTATACTTCAGGTATGTCCCAACTCTGGAGGCAATTTCACGTGTTCCCAATCATCGTCCTTTAAGCTCCGAGCGATGTGTGTAGCTTACACGACAATTTGGGAATCTGAGCTATCTCGCAAGTCTTCCAAATTAATCCTGAGGTTTCTCAGGGTTAGATCTTCGGAGGTAAGTCTGAATTTCATGCTCACGAATCTCGGTTTGATTCCAAATTCCTGAGACTCTAAGGGATTCCGGGATAGGCCAGAGGCTAACTCCGAACGTGTAGACAACTGGGAGTTAAAACGTCAGAGTTATCCTACGTTTAACTCTGAATTTGCATAATTCCGTGTCGACTTTAACTCCAAATTCCTGAGACTCTAAGGAACCTGGGGTAAACCCTGGGTTTAACTCCGAACGTGTAGACACGACTTATAATGTCTATTCTACTGGAATAGTAATATATGCATGGACCAAATTTCTGTATTAGAATAACTTGGGGAAAAGCATTTGAGAAATGTGCATAAATAGTGTGATTTTTTTCCCTCACACATTTTAGGGTATCAGCATCGTAGACTACAATGCAGAGAAGGGGCAAGCAACCAAGGAGGAATTTACCTCCAAGTATGGCCAAGACAGCGCCCTCTTCATCCAGTGTGATGTCTCGTCCAAAGATCAACTGGAAAGTAAGTTTTTAGATGTAACTGTTGGTCTAGTCTGAATTCCAGACTCCGCCTCTGCGAGGCAGATGCCGGCCACAGTACGTCTGGCAGCCAGACTACTGTTGGTCACACCTTGTATAGTGGCGGGTGTTTGCCACACATCATAAATGTGAAAAGGAATCGGTCAAAAAAAAGTTTCATGCAGTAACTGGCTGACATAGCTCAGGGCTGTCAACCCTCCAGCTTTTGGCGGGAGTCTCCCGCCACCAAGCTCATCCTCTCGCCGTGCCACCAATCTCCCGCTTTATGAAAAAACCTCCCGCCAAACGTGTACAAGTGAACAAATGAATTGTTTGGCTAGTAATTTGGCAGGTAAAATTTTTTGGGGCAGGCAAAAAATGGTTTTTGGTCGTTGTCAGTCAACCCCCTGCACCCCACTTGTCAGAAGTTGTTTGGCTATTAACTTGGTGGGTAAAAATTTTTTTGGCGGGCAAAAAATGGTTTTGGTTGTCGTTGGCCCCCTGCCCCCCCCCCCCCTCACTTGTCAGAAATTGTTTGGATAGTTATTTGCCTAGTAAAAAAAAATTTGGCAGGCAAAAGTGAATCTTCCTCCAAGTCATTCCCCGAAGTTGACAGCCCTGACATAGCTAGTTATACCTCAAGGGGGGTGGGGGGGGAGGGGGGAGGGTGGTGACGTAGGAATCCGACTGGCCCATGGCATGCCTTAGAGGAAGATGGAACCGTCTTGTATTAGAAATCAAAGCATGCAATGTTCTGTATTCTTACCTTACTTTATGGTGCAGTATAGCTAAGAATAAGATGTTATGCAACAAACAGTCACACAAAACACTTAACCCATTTGCTACTGAAACCGGATGTGCCCCAGGTGTCAACTTTATAGGATTTTTAGAATTTCGGAGCCAATGGGTTCAAAAGGCGATATTTTACTGCATTTCTTTCCCTGCGCCAAGTTCTTCTTTGGTTTTGGGGTAACGGTCATTCTCGGCAACCAATCAGATTGCACGTGTGGCGGCCTCAAGTTAACTTGACTTGACCCTTCTGCCGGACAACCAATGAATTGTGTGATATCAAGCATTTATGTGTATGCTGTTGCAGTAAATTGTGCTTGTGTGGGATGCTCAATAGAGGTGAACCCATATCTTGCAAAATTTGCAGCTTGCACTGCGCTCAAATCACCAGTAAGTTCCATACATTTTGGGGACTTTAAAGTGCGAAACAAACTGAACAACAGAAAGCAAGGTTGTCAGATTCAAAATGGATGTCTAACACAAAACTCAACCCATCATTTTCAACTCATTTTAATATTTGTATCAATTTCTCAAAAATTATAAAAGTATTTCAAATTATGGGATCTTCAGGGCATTGGTAGATTATGTTTGTCTGCGCATTTAAATATATTTACGTAGAATTTGCACAATATAAATGTATGTATGTATTATTTTTATTAGTATGCCTATCTACAGAAACACAATGGCCCGTATTCTGAAGTCAAGTTTAAATTTAAACCCGAGTCTAAATATCCGATGTCGAGTCTAACTATCCGAATTCCTAACATTGTGTTTCTGAACTCTGGTTTAAGTTAGACTCGAGTCTAAGTCGGGTTTAACTGCATGTATATTTTAGACTGGGTGTACACCTAGTTTAAGTCCGGTTTAACTCACTTTCAAAATGGCAATTGTGTCTACATGGCGACTTTTAAGACGTTTAAATGCAACTATTATTGCACACAGGCCGTCTCAGAAAAATTCCACACTGCGCGTCGCATTTTGTTGGTATGCACGTACGTAGCTTGCCGTTCGTCGGACTACTACAGCACTGTGTTAGTGTTCCTGAGCAGTCGTTTTCGCTGCACGTGAGAAAGCCCGTTGCGAAAGTGCAATTACCGTCAAACTCTATAGATCTAAATTACTCAAATTTTATTCAATCATATGATAATGAAGTTTCAAAGTCAATCTAAAACCACAAACCAGTACTTAAAATAAAAAATCTTTGCGGGTTAAATTGGGTACAAATCTTAACATTTTCCCATTATTGCCCACTGCACACGTCGTCCAGAGAGTCATAAACAACTAGACCTCGCCACAGTACCCGACACCGCCGAGGTTAGCGCTATGGATAACTATAATGGCACACAAATTATGAAAGGAACGTTCAACTCACCCTGCGATCACAAAAGATTATATGGGGAGTCTTGTTTCCTTCTTCCTAGTCTTCCTTTAATTAATAAGTCAGGTTGTCTGGATTTTATATTTTTATACAGAATTTTTGAACTTTCTTCTAGTTTTCTGAGCGCCTGCTCTGGCTGATTTGACACGGCGGAATCCGGATTATTGTGCGCGTATTGAAATGCGCGCTGCATGTTTGGTAAAATATCTTAATTCAAGACAATTACATTTTGTAAACGTTGTGAGGTTTCTTTCTCGTTTGATATTACAAAAAGCATACATTCTGCCCTTATGTTGTTATTCATTAAATATTGTGTTGAGAATTCAGTATATTATAATATAATAGTAGTAGAGTCAGGCAATATTTTCATAATTTTACTACAAACAATATGAAGAAACAACTAATATGCATCTAGCTGCTATCTGATCACAGTTGATAGCAAAATTTAAACCTCGGTCTAACTAAACCCGACTTCAGAACAGAAATGGGTAGTAACGCCGACTTAGCTCGGAGTTTCGGTTTAACTGTGGTAATTAGACTAAAACTCGAGTCTAAATTATAGACTGAAGCGTATTTAACCCGACTTCAGATATACGGCCCAATAGTGGATGAAATTGATTTTTCAAAAATGTTATACACCAGCTGAAGTGAACATTTGTCCCCCACCCCCCCCCCCCCCCACTTAAGGAATAACTTAATACATGTATTCATCAAACTTCATTACTCTTTCCTTTCTTTACTTGTTATGTCTTTGAATGTATGCGTAGATGCCTTTGCAAAGACGTTGGAGCATTATAAAGCCCTGGATATCGTGTGTAACAATGCTGGTATAGGAGACGAGGACAACTGGGAGAAAACGGTTAATGTAGACTTGGTATGTGTCTGAATTCTTTGCTCTTCACCTTCTGATGTGTGTATATGGAACCTGAAAGGGCAGTGACATGATTCAAAGGAGAAATAAAAATGCCTCTATATAGAACCAATCAGGTTGAAATATACATGCATACCAAAGATACATCAGCTGGAGTGTATCTGCTGGCTTGAAGGTTTGTCTTGAAATTATTTGAAATCAATCATGAACATACTAGGAATTCATTTCTCTGGAGCCCCGAGAAAAATAAATCCCATAGGAAGCTACGCAACAAATTTGTCTGTCACAAGGCATACTGAGTCAACATTTGACCCCAAGATTTTTACAGTAGAATCCTTGCATAATTTACTTGATTCTAGAATGGTTTTGCCCCAAGTTTAGGACTAAGCTAAAGCCTCCATTTCTCCGCGATCCGGAAAACGGAGAAAAATCACGGAAATTGGAAGTGTAACGCGGAAAATGGGAAATCATGAAAATGATGAAATAATAACATTCAAATTGGTAGTAAATTACAAAATAAACAAATATTAACATGTCTCAAATCATTCTTTTACTAAATAAAACCATTGCTAAGCACTAGAGTAACTTTAAAGACCCTAGAAAAACCCTCTGCAAGCCCCTCTGCCGACAGTCTTTCTCAGAAGCTTGACTACGGCTGCTCTTTTTCACTGAGGCTGACCGGGATACGATCATAAAAAAATTTGTGTTAGCACATTAAATAGCTGAAATTTGTGTTGTAATCATGGAAGTATTAGGTATTATATGGTGTTTATATATATGCTTTTGAGTAACGCGGAAAATCGCGGAAAATGGAAAATTTGAAAAAAACGGAATTTTGATTGTGTAAAACGGAAAAATGGAGGCCTTAGACTAAAACCCAATCATGTCATTAACCTTTCAAGATTTGTGTTCCTGATTTGCACACCCCGAAATGAGTATATCTAGCAAATAAGCTCAAATCATTCATAATGTATTAGTAAAGACATAAATCTTCAAATCTCACAAAAGCATGGAGCAGTAAAGTCAGGTTTTGTAAATAAGTATAGTCAACTCTGCCTATTAAAGTCAAATTTCTTGGGACTGAAGAAAATGCTTTGACTTAGACGAAATTCGACTTGTAAGGGGTCAAAAACAATAGAAAATAAAGGAATGGGACCCAGTAAAGACCTTCGAGTTAGGCGATTATTCGACTTATGCGACTTCGACTTAGGCAGAGTTGACTGTAGCTAAATGATTAAGTAACTAATTTACTAAGTAAGTGAATAACAAACCTACTAAATTAATGAATTAGTAAATATCTGATAAATAAGTAAATTAATAAATTTATTAATTTATTAATATTAGAAATAAGGATATTTTATTTATCTTGAACATTACTTCTAAAGTTTGACCTAATTTTCCCCAAGCCCATTAGGAGTTTGTGATATATATTCCTGTATAAAGTGTAAACTGCATGCATCCTTTTGCCTTGGCCACAAAGTATAAACCAGAATTGAAAAGTAGCCTTTGCCCTGGAGTAATCTTATTTAACTTGCATCAAAGCAATGTGATAGTAACTGTAAATCAATAAGTCCAATGACATGACCTTTATAGTTAGATAATAGATGAACAAAATTGAATATTCTATTTATAGTATCATGGTATACATGCATAGAAAGAGGGGAAATGGATTCTCATTCTTTCAAGATTTTTATCAAACTGCCCTGTAAACATTGGTATAGTGGCGACGTTGCTATTGGTGATGAAAACTTTAATGAAATTTGTGCAGTCTTATGTAAAATTTATGGTAATTAATTCTGGTTATATAAGCCGCACAAGCACTCTAGGTGCATTCACGTTACAAATCTTTGCGTAGTTTATCTTTTCGAAGTTTGACTCGATTGTTCACACTGGGGTAAAACTGTGAGATTTACTTCTCGCAAAACTTCTTGAAGATTTGGAAGATTTGGAACGCACTGCGCATGTGGAAACAATCAAATGTACGGAGATTGTGCTCCAAAGATTGACAGGAATTTTGTTTCCGCGATACTACAATGTCCTTTATACTCTAAGTAACAAGCTCAAACAAAAATTGAATGAAATTGGATGTAACTTCACTTGTATTATGTTGCTGTGTACACACATGTAAATGTACAAGCTACAGCATATACCCAAGTTGTAATGTACTCACCTCCATGTTTGTGTACAGCGCTCATTTACGTGTCCATACCGGAAATGCGCAGAGGCTCAGGGGATATAACTGCCCAAAGTTTGTGTTCACGATCAAAATGTCACGGGAAGTTTCTCGATGTTTGGGAAATTTCCCACAAAGTTGTGGGAAGTTTCAAGGGAAGTTTTCGTTTACATTAACAAACTTTACAAAGTTAATCTTCGGGAAGTGAAACTTCGCGAAGTTTAAAAACACCTTCTGAGGCAATTCAACGATTGAGCGACCTGCAGAGCTGTGAAATGTACAGTGGTCATGTATGTGCGTGTTTGTGTGTATGAATGTTTAAAGCACCACATGATCGTTTTTTTTTATTATGCCTCCACCCCGTAAGGGAGCCGGAGGCATTATGTTTTCGGGTTGTCCGTCCGTACGTCCGTGCGTCCGTACGTCCGTGGGTCCGTGCGTCCACACTTTCTTGTGAACAAGATTACTGAAGTACCGCTGGAGGGATTTTGATGATACTTGGACCAAGGGTAGACCACTAGGCAAGGATGAATTGATTAGATTTTGGGACAAATCCGTCAAGGGTCAAAGGTCAAAGGTCAATGAACTTTGTCCTAAAATGCCATTTTCTGCCTATAACTCCAGTTAGGAGTGCTCACTGTTGATATAATTTGGTGGTTAGGTTTGAAAACAAAAGACAAATATTTTGGTAGACTCACGGGGGTCAAAGGTCAAGGTCAAGGGTCAAAGGTCAATGACCTTTGTCCCAAAATCTTGTTTTCGGCCTATAACTTCAGTTAGGAGTGCTCACTGTTGATGTAATTTAGTGGTTAGGTTCAAAACCAAAAGACAAATATTTTGGTAGAGTCATAGGAGTCAACGTTCAGGGTCAAGGGTCAAAGGTCAATGAACTTTGTGTCAAACCTATAGCTTCAGTTAGGAGTGTCAACTGTTGATATAATCAGGTTGTTAGCTCCTACATAGTGGGCGCACAGGGCGGAGGCATACCCATCGACAGCGTGCAGTCGAACTTTTCTAGTTCTAGCCTAATTCGTGATTGAATCTTCACCATTTGTTTCACTAGGTTGCTGTTATGAGGGGCACATTCTTGGCCGGCAAATACATGGATAAAAAAGGAAACGGCAAGGGAGGTGTTGTTATCAACATTGCATCGATGGCAGGTTTGTGCTTGTTATTACAAGAGACTGAAACTTGATGCTATCCTACAAACTCAATAAATAATTAATAGATTTGAATGTTGTTGTAGTCAAGTCTAATTAAGTGGACTCGGGACTCAGACTCGGCGTCAAATCCCAATGTAAAGTGAATGGCAAAGTTTTATTGAGCTCTATACTAGTAGACTCGACGCCAATACGGAATTTGGATACTATAAATTATCCCGTCAGTGCAAGAAGACCCTTACACGCCCTTTTCAATAATGCTAGATTCACACCGCCGATCTGCCAACTCGATGAGGCCCAATCAAGCCAAGTTTTGGCCTTTTCGGTCCAGTTCGGCCGGTAATCGGGGCTCAATCTACCATGATCGGGGCCCGTCTGCCTTGATCGACATCGTTCTGGTTACCTACTCGAATATTTTTGACCGCCAAAACATTCGAGTAGGGAGCCAGAGCGTTGTCAATCACCCCGATCAAGGTAGATTGACCCCGATTACCTTGCCGAGCGAGACCGACCAGGCCCAATATTGGCCTGATCGGGCCTGATCGAGTTGACAGATCGGCAGGGTGAACCTAGCATAAACCCTTCAGCGCACAAACGCACGTAAATGCCCCTTTCTAAACACAACAAAAAAAGTAACTACCCCCCTTTTCAACATACCATAACTTTTTAACAAAATAAGTTTGTGCAAAGTAATTTGGCTAGAGTGTTCCTACACTCATTGACTAACTTCTGTGTGAAAATGTGATTGGTCCGCTGGGTCATGCATGAATGAGCATGCATTAAAGGTGAAACTGCCACTTTTCAAAAGTCACATGAGTCATCTCTTATGCCAAAATAATGGTACATAATGACATTTTTTCCTTTATTTATAAAGTGTGCTCACCCAACCATGTCATGGTTACAACCTCTTATGTTCGTACAACACGTTAAGATACGTTTTGCTGAAAAAATTCTGATTTAAATTTTTTGCAGTAAACTTAATGGATTTTTAAATTTCAAAATCGAGAAGGGGTGGAAATTTTTAAATTGCGCTCACCGAAGCGTAAAATATGCAAAAAGTGCCAAAGGACGTATGAGATTATCAAACGATAAATGATTAACACAAATAGCGATTAATCATTCACCAGAAACAGAATTTGTCAAAATCCTTCATCAAAAACCCCCCAAATGACCCTTGTGACTTTTGAAAAGTGACTGTTTGCCTTTAATATGTGCTCACTCATGCATGACTTGACCGATCAACTACATTTTCTCACAGAATTTAGTCAATTAGTGCAGAAACATCCTTGCCAAATTATTGTGCTCAACACTGTTCTTTTTTAAAGTTATAGTATTTTGAAAAAGGGGTAGTTACGTTTTTTGTTGTGTTTATAATAAACCGGTCAGCGCAGTCCTGCCCTTAGACACCCTTTCCTATAAACCTGTTAGCATAAGAACCCCTTAGATGCACTTTTCTATAAACCTGTCAGCGCAGTAATCCCCTTAGTCACCCTTTCTTATAAACCTGTCAGTGTGCAAACGCCCTTAGATTCCCTTTTCTATAAACCTGTCAGCACATTAACGTCCTTAGGGAACATGCGCGTGACTGCAGTATGCCCTTAGTCTGCACATACATTTATTCCGTATTAAAGTAAGGGTGATACTGTGCTGACGGGTTTGTAGAAAAGGGCATCGAAGGGCATTACTGCAATGACAGAGAAGGGCATCTATTAGGGCGTTCTTGCACTGATGCGATAAAATACTGTCCCCAAATGTAGCTTTCAGTAGGCCACTTACTGTAACTACATTTTTGCACACAGCCAAATTTTCTGTAATTGAATTCTGTAATTGACAAAATGTTGTACCCAAATATAGCTCTCAGGTGGTCACTTACTGTAACCAGTTAACCACAGTTTTGTACACAACCAAATTTTCTGTTATTGACAAAATGCTGTAACCACTGTTTTGCACACAACCAAATTTTTTGTAATTGAATGAATGAATAACTGAATAAATCAATAAATCAATCAATCAATCAATCAATCAAGAAATAAATACATAAATAAACGAATAATAAATACATTAATTGATTAATAACAATAAAACCTTAATGAAATAAAGAAATGAAGATATGAAAATAACAAGATAAGTAAATAAGTAAATACAGTCAAACTTGTTTTATTGACCACGTCTAAAGTGTTAATTGAAATTATTCCCTGGGCACAAATCGTATATTAAGGAACCTGTCTATAGCAGCCACCTGTCTATAAAGGCCACATTTTTTTGTTTCCCTTGGGTGGCCACTATAGACAGGTTTCATTGTAGAATAATTAATAAATGAATTTGTTTTTGTCTCTTTGTAGGATTTATACCAATGCCATGTGCTCCAGCCTATTCAGCAGCCAAACATGGAGTTATCGGTTTCACAAGGAGTTGTGGGGTAAGTACCAGAACTTAAAGGCAGGGCATCTCTTTGCATGCCTAGAAATTAACATAGTGTAAAAACATAGGTGTGTTGAAGAATATACCATTTAAGAATATTTACACCGAAAATAACTGACAGTTACTGTTCAGTACATTTTTTGAATTCTATGTAATTACCTATCTTCAGATTTCACAGATACGTCCATCATAAATAGCTTAATGATGTTTGGTTATGCTGCTGGAGGAGTGCAAAGAGATTTCTTGCCTTTAACACTTAACAGTACTATGCACTCCCAATTTCAATAAGACTTTGTCCCTGATCTGTAGATAGATTATGAAAGAGGACCTCAATGAGTTTCCAATGTAGTTTTTTTCTGACCTGACCCACTTATGTAAGTAAAGAGTGCATATCAAAAGGAATGAGTTTGCAACCTTTAGATTTTAACAGATACTTGGGGTAGCTTGTGGTAGATCGTGTACATACAAATTACATGTAGTTTGATTGTAGGATATCTCATAAAATAAGGATGTTATTGATATTGTACACACACACACACACACACACACACACACACACACACACACACACACACACACACACACACACACACAACAACTAACTAATTTAAAACTTTCCCCACTTCCAATCATAATGCATAATGCATAGTAGCTTGGTTTCTTGTTAAATTTAGTGATTTTAGATGATATACATGTACAGAATATAATGTACATACAATTGTGTTTTGATGTAATTATGTGTCTTTCATTTACTTACATTTGAATCTTTCAAAACATTAAAATTTCTAGCTAATTATTAACCCTGTAGAAGTGATTATTTGCTTGAAGAAACGTATGAATATGAATATTTATGTACTCTAATATTTTTACAGAAATCATGCACCAACATACATGTACAAGATCATGAACCCATTTCTCATCACTATCTTTGCATCAAATGTCAAACACATTTAAATTTGCTTGTTTGTAATGTCTTATCATCAACACAGAGTCATGAAATTTGATATCGTGTTTGATATAGAAATGTCGGTCTTTACCATTATGTATTGCTGCTATGCTTGCCACTAGGAAGCTAATGTTCATTAAACCCTCTATTCCATATGTAGCCATCATAATCACTTGCATTCTGTGTACATTCTATTGCAAATTCTGAACTCGGAACTCCCTTAAAGGGAAGTGACATGATTGGGAGAAGTAAAAAAAAATGCCTCAACAACCAAATTAGTTGAAACACATACCAATGTATACACTGGCTAGGTGTACATTCAGGGTAGAAGGATTTGTCTTGAATTTGTTTACTTGAGGAAAAACAAGCATTAATGCACCAGCATTGAATTGATCTCTGGCCAGGGTTGGCAATTTCCCGGGAAATACCTGTATTTCCCACCCAGGCGGGAAATACTGGGAAATATGTGGGCGATACCTAAATGTAGCAGTATACTCTTGAAGTTGTACAAGGTCAACTAAAAATCTTACACAAATCCATCTTGAACTAATAAATTTCAAATGAAAAGACTGTTAAAAACCTCTTTTCAATTTTGATAATTTAATTCAGTGTTATGTCACTACAGTACAGAACTACACTGTACATTATTCAGGTGTTACATGTAGCCTTTTTGTGGGGTGCAGCCCTCATCTTGCTGAATATACAGGGACAAAATCAATATGGGTATGCTGTTTGAAGTGTTCTGGTGGCCTTATGGAACTAAATCAGATATTATGCAGACTGAAATGATT
>JZLH01S0094308.1:0-11262 GCA_001188425.1 Eucidaris tribuloides | reverse complement strand
TTTCCAATCATGTCACTCACCTTTACTATTAACTTGTGCAATGACTGTGATTGTGTCACAAATGCATGCCATGATGCATGATGAACGGTATCATTTTTATATCGACAGTGCTCCATAGATTCCCAGCCCGAAATATCTCATAATTAGGCCAAGAGAAAAAAAGTTGTATTGGTAGTGCTGTCATTCGACATGCCTTCTGTCGAAAAGCTTGTTGAGAAAACAGTATTTTGAATGAAAGACGATATGTCGACAGAGATTCTATTATGTCGACAACAACACACACGGTATCAACCCATCAAAATATAAATCAGCACTTAACAATGTCATCTTCGCAGGCAGTCACTTCTCAAAGCAAGCATTTTTTTTTTTCTTTCCCACATTTGCAGAAGGTTATATAGAAACTGAGAACCATTGTTCTGAGTGTAATCTGCACCATAAGAATCTTGGTTCCCCAGAAATTTACGATGTGGTCAAGCCCTGGCATGCAGTGAGCCAGGCAATTGAAAGTCCAAAGTTCAAAATTCCACAAGTTGCTTTCAATGGCGATGTCAGTCATCAATGGGGCTCCCTGGCAGGCTGATTATCCCCTGTAGACATAGCCACAGAACAGGTGTATCTAAACATGAATAAGTATGGGTGGGGTATGTCTGTCTTTTGAATTGTATGTTGCAATTTATCTGACCATTGTTTTGTCGACAGCTGTCTCTGTCGGCTAAATATTTGAGGTGACATGTCTACAGAGAAATTTCTACGATGACGGCACTATGTACTGGTGTAACAAGCCCCTGATAAATAGGATTGGTAGGCCCAGATTTTTTAATTTATTATCTATTTTATTTTATGTACCATTTGGGAACCCTTTAATAATCCCAACCCCCTAAGGATCATTCCTACCAAGTATGGCCTAAATCCAATATGCGGTTTAAACAAGAAGATGAAAATGTGTACAAATTCATGCACGACGCACAACGAACGACAAGTGACACACAAAAAGCGATCAAAATAGAGCAGAAAGCTCAGGTGAGCTAATAAAACTAAATCACAAACAAAATGCTTCACAAATAAAATGCTTTCTATGAAAAAATAGGGATCTGGACCTCTCATTCTGCCTACATTATGTCTAGCCTTATTGCCAAAATGTACATGTACATGTGTACAGTCACATACTGTACACTATGTAGAACATGACGACACAACTGACAACGAAGCACACATCACACACTGTCACAAGACGTAAAATTCTCCTCCTAGCAACCAAGGTGGAATTACTCCAAATCACTTATGACGTGCTGTAATTACAGTTAGTAGCCGCTGCTAGGACCACGTTTAGTGTGATCTCACTGTGGAGAAAGACCTCGCCAGGCGATAAATGACACAGAATCATCACGCCCACATAATTGCCTGGGTTGTGAGGCTAGTTAATTTCATCTAAACTAATTTATGAGGTCATGTCAATAAAGGGATTAACAGGTACTGTACATACATACTGTACATCATCTGAACATGCTATCAAAAGGTGATTTATCTCAATATGGTTAATGTCAATTTTAATAACTATTATTTTTGCATGTTCAAAAAGTATATATCTTCTCGATTTTATTCTCCATACATGTCATAATGATATCGGAGCTACAGTTTTAACTCTAAACATGCCGAAGTCTCAGATCTGCACCAAATAATACACATAAAGTCCATAGAGGTTAATCTTAACGTGGCACCAAATTACACAAACCAAGCAAAGGGAACCCACTAATGCTTACAGCAATGTACAGTGAATGTCTGATCACAATGATTTTGTTTACTCAATCAAGATTTCTCATCTATGTACGTTGACAAAGTATCATTTCACAACAAAAATATTGAATATCTATCTGTGGTAGAGAGCATTTTTGGACAAATCAGGTTCATGGACAAACTAACTCAAGAATGCCTCATTAACTTAAAGGGGCTCATCATATCAATCAAATACCAATTAGCCCACGATCACAATTAATTTCATCTACCAGTAGTGAAAAATTACAAAATCTATTCTTTACCCAGTAGATTTACAGGTACTGTATGTACAAACTAGGGTTGCAAAGGGTTGGAAACTTTCCGGGAATTTTGGAAAGTTTCGGGAATTTTCAATGGGCTGGAAATTTTGAGAATTTTGGGAATTTTCATTTTTAGCATATTACCGGTAAATGGAAATTTATTGTATTTTTCGAAAATTTCATCGGTAATCTTTTGTATAGCACTTCTTCACATGAATAAGATAGTTTTACCTTTCTTTTGGCTTGGCTGGGCCTTTCATGAGGATAAATCAGCCCAAATGAGAGTCTACATACATTACACATGCATTGAAGATATATACTATGTGTGCTGTCACTGCTGCTTATTTCAATATGGACTTGTCCATCTTTCTGCTACTTAATTCACAAAGTTTTAGTACATGATAGCGTGCATCATAAGCTGGTTGAACTGATATTACAAAGTTTGAGTACATGTAAGAGTGCATCAGAAGTTGGTTGAACTGATATTACAAACACCGCCAAGTTATCGTGTCGAGAAATTTTTACGTTTTCGTGATTGAACTAAATAAAGAAACATAAATCATTGTTTGACTTTACATTGTTACATGTACATCTCCTTTTGTTTTGGAGTAAATGTTTTGATCTCATGACATTTCTGATAATATTACAGTACGTAGATGAATGATCATTTCAATTTTGACATTCAAATGCTAAATAAACAAAAATATGCAAAGTTGCCGAAAGTTGCCGAAAATTCCCAATATTTCCGGAAAATTTCCGAAAATTCACATGGAAATTTTCCACAGTGAAAATTCCCGGGAATTTTGTAACCCTAGTACAAACATACAGGTAGACATCTGATTTCCTTCTTGGTGAAATGACGTGCTCAGATTTTGGTCAAGTTATATGAGGTTCAAGTTAAAACAAAAACAAAAATAAATGTGTCTTTTCAAATTAATTCCATTCAGTAAATTCCATGCAAGATGTAACAGAAAATTGTGAAGAGCATAAAATGTAACAAGCTGAATAGCCATAAACCTCAATCCATCAATCAAATTACCACCTCAGAACAAAAGATTCAGGCGATACACACTGTTGCACGCATGTATGTACTTGGCCTAAAAAAGCAAATTCCTCTCAATTATTCAATTAATTGATGTCTTACCCAATATACCTCCTTGATAAATATCTTCTTTTTACAACGCCTCGTTTCTTAACAAATCTTGCAGTGCGAGCCATGTCGTCGATGAAATAAAACCTTCCAATAAACAGACTCCTTGTCAAATATGCATGTCCTTTCAGAGCACTAGCCACGAATGACTGTTTTTCACTTTTTCCCCTTTTTTTTCCTTCTTTTTTTAGCGCAAGGAATGGGGCTTTGAAACATGGGGACATGTGACGAGTGACATCACAAGTTTAGCCGAATTAATGGCGAATAAAATACCCCCTATCTATAGCACGCAGATTTGTGACAAGAAATGAAGTACGTGCCTCGGTATTCTTAGCAGAAGGCTAATTCTCCTCCTATCCAATGCACTCTCAGATGCAGTGCCTAAATGTATCATGCACTTAAAATATCACATCTTAAGTGTTACAAGTTTCGAATTACAATATATTACAATGCATAGTACTGAATAATTGAGAATTGCTTATAGACTCACAGTAATGCTAGAATACTGATAATGTGACTTTAAGAATAAAGTCAAAATTGCATGCTGTTGCTTTTCATTTATCTGTTTTTTTTATTGATTTTTCTTGTATTTGATTGTTTTTAATTGATTCTTGATAGACATATTTTTTGTAAATAACATATCAAAAAATGAATGAAATTAAGTAAAATAATATTGTACTTGTCACAAATTATACAAGTAACTGCACCTGTAAATATTTTCATTTAATATATTTTTCTGATAATTTCAAATACTGTACAGTCAAAAATGTCATAGCTGCCACCTCTCTATAGTACCCAAACTGTCTACAGTGGCCACTATCAAAAATGATTCCCCCGGAGAGATATAATGTGTCAAAGAACCTGCTATTGCAGCCACCTACATGTATCTTTAAAGGCCACATTTTTTGTTTCCTTTAGATGGCCACTATAGACAGGTATTACTATTAGGTGAACGGCGAGAGGCCAAAAAGCGGCTTATTTGGATTATGGCGAAATTATACCTTATTTTAAAGGAAATTTTATGATTTTTTTTAAATTAAACATATTATTTGCATATCATTTGCCGTAACGTGTAGCATCACCATAGAAACCAGCTTTGAATAGACCACGCCCCTTTTTGTACCAAAAATATACAATTTAACTCAACATTTTTGCCCTCTTGCCGCTCACCTATATACAGTGTAAATTTGTCTGGTATGAAGGAACATGTTGAATGGTAACTCTAGGCTGGTACACTGACCAGTGAATTCACTGAAAATTTGAGTAAATATTAGAAGTGCCTTGCAGAAGACTACCTCCGTCTCGAGATTTCACTCACCCTGGAGCACTCCATGACATGCATCTCTGCCTCACAACCACTCCTTTCTTCTTAGCCATCGAACGTTGCGCCATCGTTAACCCTTCGGCCACCAACGTCACGCAACAACAAAACAAAAATGTTGTAGCAACAAGTGCATCCGGTGACCAAGGGCTTAACCGGACGACCCGATCTTAATCCCCACCACCTGCTACTGATATGACTCACGGACGGATAACGGAATCTATCTCTTTAGCTCAATATTTGACCGTGATCGGATGAAGAATATCTCATCTTGGATGCAAAAGTGGGTGGTTGCCATGGTAACATCTTAGCTGTTAAGTCTGGGAACAAGGCTAATGCCCCAGCTGGATTTCTTGAAGGTTCATTTCAATAAGATGGTTGATATGCTATCTGTCATTGGACAAAGGCAATATTTACTTCGCAAGTGTTTTTCTTTTGTTTGATAGGTCAAAGGTCAATCAATTTCTCCCGAATCTTATTATCAGACTAGATATTTAAAAATCTAGTACATTTCTCCTGAATGCTCAAGTCACTCCAAGCAAAGGGTACAAGATGATTATCTACACGATGCTTGAGTCCAGACAATGACTTTAAAAGCAACTTGATGATCTGATCTCTGGTATTGTTTGCTATTTCAAATGCGTATTTCATTCACCAGGAGCCTGCAAAATATCTCTCTCTGTAAACTGAAATGTACATGTAGCATTGCTGCACATGAACAATTTTCTATTCTTGCATATTACACTATGTGATTACATACATGTACATGTACATACATGTAAAACAATAGTTTTGGTTTTTAACACGTTGCTTCCGAGATTCTGTATTTCCCATATAGCTAGCACATGGTACATCCAGTTCCCATAGCCAATGGGTTAATATGTATACTTATCACGTAGGCCTGTGTATACAGTACAAACTATTAACTGTCGAGTCAGGTTCAGATCAGGTTCAGATGATTAACTGGCTGCCACGTGTAGCTGTTCATCAGATAATATCCTTGATTTTGATGTTTTCTGCTACATCACACATTGTACGTGTACATTTACACGTACACAAATATAATCATTCAAAGGTAAGGCTTGTACAGTACACTTTTCAGCCGATTTTACCTTCAACTTTTAGCTTTGCATTGCGCAATGTTTGTCATCCTTGTATGAAATGCTCGACATCCTCAGGAAACATTGTTTCTGTTGCCATGGATACTGACGAGGTTATAAACAAAAAATGTAACTCCACAAGTAAACCAATTTAACCGAGTCTTAAAGTTTAACTCAAAAGTTGGTTCACACTTTGCAATATTGCTTGAAAAATGATAACTTTTAACGAGGAACCGACCAAAATCATAAAACAACCGTGGCACTCAGTAGAGCAGATTAATCCTGTCACATCCAAACTGTATGTAGATTGCAGAGATAACACTTTGCAAATGGCTCATTAACCTTTAAGAGGGATAAAATGAACTGTTTACTTTTTGATAACAAAAAAAACAAAAGTTGTTATTCCAGGTGAATCCAAAGGAACTTATAGCAAGTAAAAGTGGACCCTTGCTACTTCATGTGCATTCAGTTAATTTTGCAGGTCAGTGACACACAAGATGAGTTAACCCGCTGCCTCCGAAATTCTGAAAATCCCATAGAATTAATACTGTAGGCCTACATGGTAGATCCAGTTCATATAGACAGGTTAAGTTTTGATGACAATGCTCGAAGTGAAGTTATCAATAATTATATATAAAATATATCCACTCTCCAGGTGTGTTAGACAACTGCCAGCAGAGAAACATCACAAAAGAGCACAGTTTGTAGATATCTTGATGATAACGTAGTAAACACAGAAGCAAAAGGAATTTATCCAATTCATGTGATATATCCGTCATTATTCAGGTCCATTTCCATTGTTCAATGTGCTGGCATCCTACAAGTCCAACATGCTGATATCCATATGATCCCGATATTGTACATGTATGTCCACCAGTGAAAATGCAGACCAAACTCCAACCAGGAAAATGCCCCGCATGTATTCCATACACCAGATCAAGTTACTACAGGTGGTTTTCAGAGTGCGCACGTCGCCAGGCTTATGGAATACAACACGGTGACACGTTCTCGGTGTGCGGCCCACTTGTGGGTCACAGTCATATGCGTTTCATGTGAAGTCCACCTAGACTGAGGTTAATGCGTGCCACATATGGTATACCAAGGAAGAGAAAAAAATAGAGATTGGCCTCTAGTCTCCCCTTAATCAATGCAACAGGAAAAACTTCCACAATAGGCTGATAAATGAAAGTGTAGTTTCAGTCTCTACGGCCGCAACACATAGAAGGAATTTACGCATAAGCTGACTTCCTGCTATCTGCTATCATATGACCAGCAACGATCGACTGAACGCAAGCCGAAGTTCGGGACAGAAACACAATACTTCCGAAATCTATTGCATAATAGAGTGCCAGTCGAAGGATCTCCCTAAAGTTGAAACGAAGCACAGAAATTATGATATATCGGTCCGATCGAACAAACCGAAACCATGGGCTTTCGATCGGAATGCTTCGGAGGTTCGGAAATTTCTGATTGTTATTTATGCCCGCCAATATCAAAGCACAAAACACAGTTAGTTCTGGACACCATTTCTTAGGCAGCGGCGGACCGATAATTAGGCAATCCACTACTGGTCCTCACTTGTTTTCTTACTGAATTCTCTAATACTATCAGTACTGAATGTGTTTGTGTAATTTTTAAAAAGGATGCTGAAATAAACTGAAACCTGGAACTTGAAAAATACTAGTAATTGTTTTGCATTCATTCGTTGGAAACCGCTCTGAGCTAGCCACTCTAAATCCTAGGAAGACAAGGAGAAATTACTGTACACTACTACACGCAAGCTGCCCATGTCAGCTGTCACTCACGATCACTCCATGCCATATGAGCGGTCAGATTTTATGCCAACCAGTCCTCTGTGAGCCATCGCGAGAATGGCAACACGATGTATCAATTTGGTTCTGTCCACACCTAACGTTTCACTGCTCTGTGGAGTAAATATATCAAGATGGGTCCTAGGCCCACCTTCGGCTTACCTGCCTAGGAAATGCATATTAATGACATCCAGCTACACCGCTGACTAGCTGGTAATCAGGCCATCACAGGCAGGCCTGCACTCGCACCCTGTAATCTGATTGGACATTTACTTGTTATACTGAATTTACGTGTGGTGTTACGTGGCTGATGCTTTTCAATGGGCTGACTGTGGCTGTGGCATAAAAACTCTTCACTGCTACATGCATGCCCCACACAGAACAGTTCAAATCTGCTCTAACTCTGTAAGCTGATTGGGTTAATTACTTGTCATACTGCTCTTTATATAGCTTCGTGTGTTTTTATGCTTCCAGGACTGAGATGTGTGTGTGTGGCTAAGTCATTGATTACACGCGACTTTGAATAGTTGGATATGTTGTTTTGTAAAGTTTTGCCCGCTGTTAATACGGAGTGGAATTGGGGGGAGTTCGCCATTCGCCAATATGATCTGTATCTCTGTCATCAGGGACTGTGTGTAATAACACGGTTCTTTGTTTCAATGCTGGCAGAGAGGAAAGCCAGAATGAATAGAAGAGAAATGGCCCCAAAGTATCCATGATTAGGATTCAGTTAAAATGAAAAAAAAACATGATTAGAAATAGGCAAGCTATCATCCAATCCAATTGAGCAATTATACGGATGTTGGGGTTTATATTGATTTTTTGATTTATTTGTGTGGAAAACAGCAAGAAATGACATGAAACATGTGAAGTTTGCATTGCTTTAAATAAACTCATTTCTCAGTGAACTTATTGGATATACGTGTAATAAAAACAACAGGAAGGTTCTAGATTTAGTTTCTATTTTTCTTTGTGACTCTTTATCTTAATGCTGGGGAACATTTCTACACTTCAAACTTTTTTCAAGTAAACATACAAAAAAGAACAATTTATTATGAGATTAATATATTTCTCGGGCAAAGAACTTTGAGACAAAAAGTAGGGTGTCCATTTATTACTTTTGCAATCTATCCCCCCCCCCCCCCCCCCGAACATCTGGTTCGTGATCAATTCAGCTACTAACGAAAGTCAGATAGAATTGAAATGAGTCGAGAAATAACGATATAGAGGCCTCTGTTGTGCATAATTGCTAATGAAATATCTAGACTGACACATTTGATAACTGAATTTGGTCTCTCCAAAGCTTTGTTTCATAATAACATGTTCAGGTCATTTCAATTATTTGAAGAGATTTCAAATGCTGCCAGTCGGCGCGCCATTTCAAACACTTTCACAAGCCGTTGCTGTTTCCATGACATTCTTACTTTCGATGGTTAATGGATTCGGTCCTTATTTGGATGATCTGGCCCTTTTGATGAATGAAATACGAAAAATTTTGAAGTAATTATTACCTTAAACTTATTGAGGTGACGGAGGCCCAACAGAAATATAGGCTCCGAGTGATAAATGAGTATTGCAATGATTTGCATCAAAAGCAAATACTGAGTATTTTATTAATTTATTTTCAGCTACGTAAAAATGATGTTGCCCATTAATGGATTGGATTGATTCGTTTATTTTCATTTTCCTTAAAACTAAAGCTCTATAATCATCAAGTGGAAATGCGTTACTTGCGTCACATCTTAATTGGTCAATGGAATTTATCACCCTAGCCATCTAATTCAGGCCCTTTATACCACAAAATAAAAACGCATGATGCTTTCCTTTGCCCCAATAAAACAACCAACCACGTGGTGTGGATAGCCAACCAGAACATCAAGGGGGATCACGTCCGTCTTTGGATCGGCCGAGTCCAGACTCAGAGGGCCGTCTTCAGTGTTACGCGGGGCTGGGGTGGCTCATAAGTGACAGATGTGGTTATTTTCTTTGGAATTTTTGTCCATGTTATCACACGATCTGTAACTGATGTATTGATATATTGGACACGAAGAATGGTTGGTAGTGGAAGAAGTATATTTATTTCTGTGAGAATTACTCTGACAACGATTATTAGGCATGCAATTCAGTCATCGGTTATCTTATTCCAATTTGTTTGTAGTTTCTAACAATTGCTCAATGTAATTGGGTGATTATGGCTGTGCGGTGTGCGTATCCGACGGTGTGTGTGTGTATGAATGTGTGGTGTGTGAGGACCTGTGTGTGTGTGTGTGTGTGTGTGACTGTGTGTGGTGGTGTGTGTGTGTTGTGTGGTGTGTGTGATATGTGTGATGTGTTGTGTGTGTGTGTGTGTCTAAAATGCCTTCGTATCAAAGTCATGGAGGCTAGGCGGGGCTTATCTTTTATTATTCTGGTCTGAAACAACATGATCAAGATCCATAACATTATTTGCAATGTGCTTGAAGGTTCGTGTGTTAATGTGTCCAATCAAAAATAAGATTTACCAATTTACTGCAACAGATTAATGAAAAGGAAGCAGGAGAGAGGAACAGGAAGAAGAAAGAAGACAGATAGAGAAGCAAGAAGAAGCAAGAAGAAGAAGAAGAAGAGGAAAGAAAGAAGAGAGGAAGAACGAGGCAAGAAAAGGCAGAAGAAGGAAGAAGAAGAAGAAGAAAAGAAGAAGAGGAAGAAGAAGAAGAGAAAGAAGAAGAAGAAGGAAGAAGAAGAAGAAGGAGGAGGCGAGAAGAAGGGGAAGAGGAGGGAGACGAGGCCAGGGGCGGAACAATGGAAGAAGAGAAAGATTATTAGTGGAGAAAGGAGAGAAGAGAAAGGGATAGGCATGGAGGAGGAAGAAGAGGCAAGCAAGAAGAAATTAAAAATATAATAAAGAAACTTCAGAACTCAGTTTCGTGACCTCGTCGAGTTGAGGAATTGTGAGAAGTTTGAATCATAAGCTTTTACTGTCAACACTTGCGCGTTCTAGCGATTCCTGTCTGCTCTCCGTCTAAAGATATATTAACCTCAAGACGGATTGTCAGACGGTAGCAAAAAGAATACAATAGGGAATGTGAAACAGACACAAAAAGCACTGTCTGTTCAACGTCTAGATACGTTGTAATCAGTGGTTGAAAAATGAATTTAAAAAGTCCAATAAACGTTTAATAAATCAGGACGCTTTCGCTTTTCTAAGACGGCGCAGTTTAAGACAGTATCTAAAAGGGCAATGGAGTTATATGGCATTTGAATCCACTTGCTTGATGAATTTAACTTGGGCGGTGTCGGTATATTAACAAAGTTCCGGTCACTTTCCTATGATATTGTCCCTCAAGGCTTTCAAGCATCGCTTCTTGATAAAAAACTAGCCTGTTTCACGGTCATACTGCAAATTTCCCTCCCATTTCTAAGTTATTTAGTGAGCAACGAGTAGCGAAATTTTTGGTAATGGCTGTTTCCATTTATCTGAGAAATAGCAGGTGTACTTAGTATGCAAAAACACGCCAGTACAAAAATTTAGGTGTGGTGTGGGGGGAGTGGGGGGAAATTATTTTAACTGAAGACAATTAAAATATGGGGGAATGACATACAATTTAGTAAAGAATGCTTACATAATCACTGACACACAACAGAAGAATAAATTGACAAATGATATTTCTATTTTCTCATGTCACCCACTTAAATAAAGGGCGACTTTGAAGAAAATCTGAATTTGGCAAGGTCCCGGATCGAGTCCATGTGATAAGTGTTTGGCTCGGTGACAGAGGAATTTACGGTGTTGTAGCCAAGTATTTGAAGTGCCAGACAAACCTTCACCTCTGGTAATTAATTTAGCCAATAAGTCTCCAGACGAGGG
>JZLH01S0094265.1:6801-22257 GCA_001188425.1 Eucidaris tribuloides | reverse complement strand
AAAAGGAAAGTGTATGGTCCTAACAACTCTCTCATCAATTGGTCATTCATTCATAAGAAGTTGGTCTATGACTGGGTCTCACCTCTGACCTTTACACATCAAACCTCACTCCCCCCCCCCCCCAAGACGAAACGCCAGACATAGTCCACCATCAGTCATGCATGTATTGTTGTTGTTATTGGTTTTTAATGTGCATGTCAATTGATGAGTCAAACAAAAAGTAGTCCACAATTTCTGAATAATACATCATTATTATCAAATATCAATTTAACTCACTGATTTAGTTTAATCCCAAACATATCAACCCTGCTACATTTGTACTTTGTTGTCAATTTCTCCCTTTTATGTTTGCCATCATTTGTTGAAATAAATTTGGCCATCATTCCTTATCTTGTTTTCAAATCTTTCAGTGACATTCTGAAATTGATGAAGCTAATACGAGCAGACAATTAGCACAGCAAGATCAGCTCAAATACAATCATCTGATGCCCACTGATCATTTTATTGATGTGTTTTTACAGATATGGTATGCCTAAAATCCTATCCCAATTAATGGGGTCAGTGACAGAAGTAAATACAATTTGTTAGAAAAGGCAACAGAAAAGAGCATAAGAAATAGAAGGAGTTTCCTGTTTGTGTTTAGTGAACATTTTTGAGGTTGCAAATGACGCTGAACACTTCAATGATCCTGCATCATGGGTCGTCCTCTTGAAATTACATGGGACAAAAGAAATCAGTGAATGAAAGTAGAGTGCACAGTATTTGCTTGGAGGCAGTCAGGTGTTAATGTTATTGACTCCTGTCCAGTGCAGGATCAAATACAGACGGGGGCTCTCACCTCATTAACAGAGACGTTTTACAAGTTAAGTTACGAAACCAATTGCATCACAGCATCAAGCAACCGTGAAATACAGAATGGTGCTTGTTCAAGTTAAAGTCAAGATGCATCCGGACTAGAGACAGCACCTTTCAATACTGTCAAAAGTGGGATGCGACCCACTTATCCAAGTATTCATTAGTCTCATTTAGTCATAATGGCTCATTTTCCAGCTTTGTACGGAGTAACGGGCTTTACGCAGAAAATTAGTTATCTGAATTGAATGGTTTGTGGATCCCATAAGGAAGGTCAGGCTAGCTGCAAACTGTTGAATGGTAAAGTAACAACTGTATCTGACTTGTTACTATGGCCAATTGTTTACATTGTTTCACTAGAAACTAACACAGATTTTTTCCACTTCTAGTTAATAGAAGTTCTGTTAACTAGAATTGGAAAAGAACAAAGGATGGAATGGAATTAACTGAATGTCTTTTTTAATCATCAAACTGAAAACAAGCAATACCTTTTTATTTTCTGAAAGGTAACCATAATTCAGAAAATATTCAATTTACATACCGGTAGTCATGTCCAAAATAATTACATAATACATTACTTGCACTGTCTTGAAAAATGTTTCATGCAAGAGCTGGACAAAAAAAAATACTGCACACACATTTGATTTGTGAATTGTACTGTCTGTAATTAAAAAGGCTGTGATATATTTCTTCAATAGTCAACTAATCTCAATTAAAATCCATCACATTTGTTTCAATTATGGATGCAAAATACATGTAAGTCACAGATTTCAAGTCTTATAGATTGCAACCCTTAGTCTCTCATTCACATTTGAGATTAAGTACACGGAAACTACTCCTGTATCAAGTGCTAAGTACACATGACCTCTCAATTAACCACACAATATAAATGAAGAATGAGTTCCGAGGGATATTGAGCAAAACCTGCCACAAGTACGTTTGCCGCAGACAGGATTTAACATTAAGAATAAGAGATTTGGCTGGAAGAAAATACTTAATCTTTCAAGGATGAGTGTTTTCTCTAAGTGATGGGCAATCATCTTGTTTGATTGCAAACAATGATTTATGACATGTGGAATGACTCCTGATGCACCGACTATTACCCAGTCCAAGAAAACACAAGAATGTGGGGGCCAATTTCAGAAAACAACAATGTACTTATGAAATTGACAATAAATTGAAGAGCAATGGGGACTCTGTGACTCATTCATTATGATACGCCATAGCAATTTGGCTCACGGAGACTCACAAAATGACTAACTCATTCATACTCATCTCTATACTTTTTCTACTTTGCATTTATCAACAATTTCATGCATATCTATGCACTCTTAATTAACAAACAAGCCCAACTTGGAATCCTACAAATAAGTACATATTTTGCCTTGGAAAAAAATATTGAAACCTCAGTTACAACTTCATTATATTTCAAAATATTTTCAGTCATACCCAAGGGGCAATAAACTGTCTTGGTCCAATTACAGAAACATTGCACTGCCAGTTGGCCAATAACTGTGCTTCTGTAAAAACTACTTGAAGGAATAATGTCCCTTGCACAAAGTTCGGGACTTTTGATCTTTCTTGTGAATTGGGTAGCTATTATTATAGATGGAGAGCATGCCATATTTAGAACGATGCCAAGCAGATGACAATATCGGCTACCAGAGACTGATGAATGAATGGCCCAAATAATAGGGAATGTAGAGAGAGATTTCCACAAACATCCTAAATATGTGATGTATTGTTATCGTTAGAAAACAAATCAATCACCTTTTTGCACTGATCGGAAAGAGGATCAATACACAATTGGCATTAAATATTTAAGCAGTCGCTTTTCTAATGAAGAACATGGAGCTATTCTTATCGCAGGATAAGATTATCTTGTATACAGAAGGTAGGTCCTATAGAGAATGCAAGGAATTTATACTGTAATTCATGTGAATGACACAAGGGTAATTTTTGGAAATGATATTTTGTGGGATAGAAATAGAATTTAAGGGTGAAAAATATATTTCTGCTGCAACAATTTTATATAGAATTGTTCACATCATCTGGAAATAACGTCAGTTAAAGACACAATCTAACATTGTACAGCTTTAATTTAAAAAAAAACTGTCAAACTTTGATATCTGTTTCAAAGCTATATCCAAGTTGACTTGTGTTGATTATTTTCACTTTATGTACTTCGGACTGTTCATCAGTTGTAAAATAACATTCATATTGCACAAATACACTGGTTCCTTATCTCCCATGTACTGCACACACCTCTACTGCATGTGCCTCCATGTGAATGTGAACCATCACAAAGTATGCACAGTCAATCAATTTAAAATGAATACATATTTCTTAATGCGCATGTTTGGCTATGGCTTACAAGAGGGATGGTATTGCTATTAAATCAAAACGTGTCGACTCAATTTACTTACGAGGTTATCATCACCCCGCAAGATGAAGTGTGTCATTTCGAACAAAGGCAACAGACGTTGGCTGTAAGTATATGGGTGGATGATCATCCTCGTAAAACTAGTTCATTGTTGACATTGCCCTGCTAATAAATGAATACGGAACTCTAATTTGGGGGGGGGGGGGGGAGAGAGGATGGCGAGACGGAAAGTGGCTGTCTCATCAAATTGTACATTTGATGTATTCTTTAATACTCTACATGACCTCGAATTTGTTACAATTACTTGGGTAAAACTGGTCTTCTAATCAATGTACAAGCAAGACTCCACTTACAGTTATGTTCATGTTCACTTAGAAACGTTATCAAAGAACTTTAAAGAGACAGACCGTAGAGGATGAATAATGATGATGATGTCGATAATGGAAAGGCCGTTACGAACTACAGGCCATCTTCTTTACATCACATCATGACATTGTGTGCTCTACTGAGAAGCATGTGCTGTTTACATTAGAGACATTCCACAGTTGCGTCTGCTTACTTGACACATAACACAAGCCAAGACTGTGTATGGTGTATTCTGGTTGATGTCTAGCCTTTTCACAAGACTTTTTTTGGCATACATTTATTTATTTCATCATGGTTTCTGTTGCACTGACCCCTTTCACCATAATCACAAAAATTATCTCAAGAATTAGGTAAATATCAATCGCACAAATCAAACTAAACAAAACAAAATATATAAATGTATGCCAATTACAGTTTTAAAAATTAATCCAATAATTATGTAAGTATATCATGTGTTTTTTATTTCATTTTCATGTTTTATACATACCTCAATAATTCTGTCATGTACTTGCAGCTGAGCCTTGACAGCAGGTCCATTTTCATTGACTCTGGATATTATAATTCCATCTGAAATACCACCATCACCCTGTCATACACAAAAACATATAAACGATTATAGTTTTAAAAAGAACAGCAAAAAGACATCAAAATTCAAATAGTACCATAACATTCAATATGACTCATTTTTGCACCTTACACACAACTTCCTTTTTGCCAAGTTTCTGACTGTACATGTACTCACTGATTCACATCTGAACAATGTGGCTCATTTTGAAAAAAAAACTGACAAAAAGACATGTCTTACATACATTTTTCAGACATAACCCATTAAAAAACGAACACTCATATATTTTGCTTCAATGCAAATTGGCACAGCGCATCAAAACCAACACATTCTGTAAATAAAGACAAATAAATTGGGGCAAAAATCAATATTATTTTACAAGTCATCTAATGGAATTACAAACTAAACATAATAAGAGAAAAACAAATCGTTCATTCAACCCTTAATGCTCGCGAGCAACAGCCGATTCTGCTGTCATACAACTATTTGCGCCCCATCCATATTTCTCTCGAAAAGATCACATCCCAAAGGCTATCAGGAGATGGCAAAGATGGGAAGCGATGCACGCATCTGCATATCTATCAACTTTATAAATTCTTTAGTCAGGGAGAATGCGCTGTTTACACAAGGTCTGGTGAGAGCTGCATACACTGGAGCTCAAATGGGATCCACCGGGCAAGCCTGGGGTCTTTACTGCATCTTTCAGCATTGACCTTTACACTTTACACTTATTTGCTCCATCTCCTGTCACCTTTTCAAAATGCATGTGAGAGGACAAAAATGACAGGAGACTGCCGTGTTCATCACCACGTTAGAAACTCATTTCACACTTGCTTCCCTGCAATGACTTTACTCTAATCAATAATGATTACCCAGTCCAACCTTTTAAATGAAAATAAGAACGAAATATTGCTCTGCCTCTAACTTGTCACATTTTATCAGTATCAAATCATCACAAATATTATAATGATGAAGTTAAAGAAAGAAGAATAAATCGAGAACATCAAACTGGAAAACTTAAAGACATTGTCTAACACTGTGGATGTTCAATTAAGAAAAACAAGTCAAACCTGGATGTCTGAGCTACATGATGGTGCTTGAATGGGTAAATAAATGTGTTACAAATTAGAATACAAAACTTTGGTTACTTACATTTGTGTTCAGTTTTCAACGCCTGATTTTTTGACTCTTGTGCAATGAATGCATTTGCATGGCAATGCATACGGTAATCAATACCTTTATCTCTAATTTCAAAGGGTAATATTACTAAATTAAAATACTTTCATTAAGTTTGTCCATCAGCTAATGAAATTACTTTTATGTAGAAGAGAGTGTTAAATCAAAGCACCAACATTCTAGCATTTGACAAGCTTCTGAAAACATTTTAAGTGCTGGTGACTGGTGATTGGTGAGCCAAATTTCCAACAGCTGAATGCAGCAAAAACATTATTATTCCACATGAAGTTTTCTAATATCCTGCATGTACACAAAGAATGCAGGACGCTACCTTGAAAACTGATTTCTGATACTTTCCATGGGATTTGTGGCTTCTCTTGTGTCTGACCTTTGAACTTGACTTAGATTGGTTGAATTTCATGCTATATATAGCCTACATTCTTTTGAACTGCTCAGGTAAAGAACATAATACTGTGTTTTGATTTGACGGGTCCCTTTAGTTGTTGTGCACTATTGTATAAACGTCCACTGATAATTTTCTTCTTTTTTTACATCTGTACTGTGTTTATTATTTTGGACTTCTTCTGATGAACATACGGTAATAAAACATCTGCACTATACTAGTGCAGATTTACAATCAGTGGAACATGTACGTACATGGATATCTTGAATGCATGGTAACATCTTTGATTGGTTGAAAAACTTTACCTGTCTGATGCAGATTTCTTTCTTATTTTCCAGTGCTGACAGCTTGTCTGCTCATGCAATGGCAATATGACATGCCCTACTCAATTACAGTACAAATGCAACTACTGAAAAAAAATTGTAATTGATTACAATTTTTACTTACAATTTCAATCATCCATCCTTTTCCAAACTTAATTCAACCTTAAAAGTGATAGAACTGAAATGCTGTAAGTTTTGAGGTTATTTCGAAAATGTTATAAATGTACCCCAAAGTTGAAAAGAGCAACACACACATTCACTTGAGAGTGGTACGGATAATAAATTTATGTATGTTAACCCTTTAGCCACTGAAGACTCTGTAGATAATGGCTTATGGTTCCCTGGAAGGTACAGCAATATTGCCCTCAATGGTGCACAAAAGACGGGCATACAATGTATACTAGAGCGCAATTTACATACGGGCGGTTTCGGGCGGTTTAGGGAGACGGGCGGTTTTGGGTGTTTCAGTGAACTACGGGTGTACAATCGATACTAAAGCACATTTTACGGAAGGGTGGTTTCGGGCGGTCTAGGAAGTAATAAGACGGGCGGTTTCGGGCGGTTCAGGTGTAAAGGGTTAAAGTGATAGGCTAACATTGTGGAGCTTCAATTTAAAAAATTGTCAAATTTTGATATCTGAACTATAGTGTTGGACGACTTCAGCATTTTAGAGAGTCGACTAGTCGCCCACCAATAGGCAGGCAGTCGCGACTTCGACTTTTCGCGACTTAGTCGTGCAACACTACTGAACTACATAGTAGTGTTCATATGGACAAATAAACACCTTAGAATAAAAAAGTTTGGTGTAAAGGGTTAAAGTGATAGGCTAACATTGTGGAGCTTCAATTTAAAAATTGTCAAATTTTGATATCTGAACTATAGTGTTGGACGACTTCAGCATTTTAGAGAGTCGACTAGTCGCCCACCAATAGGCAGGCAGTCGCGACTTCGACTTTTCGCGACTTAGTCGTGCAACACTACTGAACTACATAGTAGTGTTCATATGGACAAATAAACACCTTAGAATAAAAAAGTTTGGAAAGTTACACTGCCAATGGCAAGTTATGCATGAATAAACAATTAAAACTCAGGGCGAGTTTAAATAGCGTAGGTGTACAGTACACACAGTAAGTCTATGGGAGAAAATGGGCAGGTGAATCCGATCAACTTACGATTTTCACTTTTTAAAGCACTAAATAATCATTTGGAAATACAATTTTTTCAGGGCGTCATTTTTAGACCTTATCAAAGACGATGGTAGCATGGGGAATCATGTAGCTCAGACTTTTTTATAGAAAGACAAGAGAATAATGATATAGAGATTAGATTCATGAATTTTTTCATGAAAAGTCAACAACCCGAAGTGAGATTTTCCGTTTCAATGTACCGGTAAAACGAAATCACTGTCCTAAATAAGATATTAAATTTACCAAAATTGGACTTCTAATTTTCTATTCATTTCTGTGCATCTGCTAATACAAATTACAACACATTTGGTAATCCAAAATTAACACTTGGTAATTCAGAAGACACTCAGACAAACCCATTGACTAAAACGCTTGCTGCTTGCCATGAATTGACTATGAAGACAATAGCGCTTTTCACAACATTGGAGGCAAAAGTTTAGACATGTACACATTTCTCTTCCTTAAATTAATATGAGCTAATTTGTATTTGTTAACAAGTTTTGTTTCGTCAACATGTGATGAAACTATGAAGCGTTCAAATGCTCTAATGAAAATATATCTAGATATCCACAATTCATAATAAAAAAATGCAACGAATGCAGCATGAATGAACATGTACAGTAACCCTGTATTTCATGTACCCGGTACTTAACATGGCATCAAAATTTTCATCAGCTATAACATTAGACCACTCAACTACAGTTTAACATGAACCTCGTCTTCGAATGTGGTCCACCTTGTGCTAACTTGTTTTGTTCATTAGCCAGCAAAACTGGAAAATGGGAGTGAGTGAAGAATTATTTCTGAGGAACAAGTTCAATATCTTTCTCCAAAGTACATCCGTCATTCTGGAGGTACTACAGGTCATAGAATGGTACTCGTACCCATGAAACAGACCCCTTGCAGTCAGTCAACCATATGATGTACATTGTAGTAAGATGTAGTACAGTGTTATGCCTTTCTGCATCGGGTAGGTATTATTTTTGTTATGGCTACACAGGCGCCACAGACAGACATAAAAAATTATCAGTAAAAGGGCTTCTATCAGCCTAATAATACACTGATCCAGTCAGGCTCGCTCAGACACCTTTCTAAATGCTCTGGCCTTCTGGAAGCTGTCCGTTAGTCTAGAACTACATGTAGTCCTATTTCCGATAAATTTCACTGACTACATGTCTCTGCATGCCCCGATTCTTTGCAAAGAATCAACACTCTTCACCTAGAAGTGCACAGATGGCTCGTATCAAGGAAGGAATAAGTGCCTATGTTGGGTTTCTAATCAGTGAAATAATAATGCCCCTTAGGACTTGTGATGATAGCTGTTTGGACAGCTGTCATGTAACGTATTTAGTGCAGACATTTGTTGCTTATAGAGATTCATTTTTTTTTTAAAAACATCAAGCCTCCTCTGTAGCAGATGTGGAATCGACACTAAAAATATTCCTCCTTCTCTCCCCTTTTTTTGACGAGCACAGTGGCACCAACCATGCATTGAATGATCATCGACACTCTGACATCCGTTACTTTGGCCTTTCATCTTTTGTTTTCAGCTTTCACCAAGGATGATATTCAAAGCCTGAACTCATACATGCCTTACTTATTCATAGAATTCACAAACACCGTCAACTAAAGATGTAGTTAACCAATAGTAATTTAAAGTGTGGCCCTTTTCCAGGTTCGTAAAGGATCCTAATTTGAGAAATCTTAAAATTGCACTATCTTCCTACTCATTACCAAACATACACTAGCAGTCAGTCAGCAAACCAATATGTTCCACAATGGGACTATAATATATTATCAACAATTACTTACAAAAAGGCCTAAATGTAACAAACATTTATTCCGGGTACATCGTAAGTCAAAAGCGTTACTCAAAACCAAGTCCCAGAAACTGTTTGCACCCACCATGGTGTAACACACAACAGGCCAAAAAATAAGAGGACCAAAAGCGTGCCGAAAGCATTGCAACCCCACCCCCCGCTTGTAGCACAACTGTGAGATGTACATGTACAGTGTGTCATGAAGCTGTGTGTGGGCAGACAATCATTTGTTTCATGTGGCCACGCGAAAGTACAGCATGAATGATTCTGCATGGTGTATGGTGCACGTGCGGAAAACGCCCCGCGCAGCGAAATTTACAACCAGACTGCATCAAATCGTCTAGCATATCTTGCAACACTGTAGCGCAAAATTTATTTATTTTTGGTGATCTTGGCTTTTACACTCTTTTTTGGTAAAAAAAACTTAGTCAAGTTGACTGTTAGCTTGAAATATGTTTTGAATAGTAGAATTTTTCATGACAGAACGAGAATCACTCCATACTTCAGGTAAGCAAGACAGCAAGACTGAGGGATTCGTTACATTTGTGTGAGCATTCAAATTTAACATGAAAAACACTAAGACATTACTAGATCAATCGGGATAATTCAACTTCAGAGTTTGTAATGTGTCAGGGTGCTACATAACTTTTTTGGCTGACACTTGCCAGTCGGCGCAAAGTGAATTTTCAACAGCTGAAAAATGGTTTGCCCGAAGAAATTTTTTGCTTGGCCCGCAAAAATAATAGAAATACTATTGTTGAATCTGTGTGTGGCTCGGCTGATGAATATCTATAGAAAATACATAACCATCGCATATCCAATAATTTGTTATTGCATTTATCCAAATTCAACTGATTATATTCTTAATTTTATTCATTCATCATATACATGTATTATGGATGTGAATGATTATAACATTGTGTTCCAGCAAGCGGTAGCAGCAAATTTCATGTGTGTGTGGGGTGTGTTGGGGGCATGGTGGAGGGGGGATGCCCCAGCAACGGAATAGTAATTACAACCCCTTTGGCCTGGACAAAAAAGAGCATGTCATATTATTGTATTGTTAAAAAGTTGAAATTTGAAATCCGCTCTCCCCACCTTATAAAGTTTTTACCGTTTCCATCACATTTTATCTTTCTTTTTTATATCTCTGCTAAAAGTACTTAAAGACCGTATAAACACTTGAACCATGTTTATCTAGAAATCATATAGTCTAGAATTCTTGTGTATCACCTATTGTGAATATCAAAAGTTTCATCGTTTATTCTGGAACACTTTCAATAAACACTTGAACCATGTTTCATAAACCATGTTAGGTGTTTAGGTGGAATGAAAATCATAATGCATCACAAAACATTTTTGTTAAGATGTAAAACACATTCAGTGTTATGTGTTCATCCGGAAAATATTTGACTTATTTTATGATTTTCAACACCTAAAACGTGCGTTACAATTTCAAATTAAACTTGCCTGAAGTGTTTAATGAAGTGTTTTCAAAAAAATAACCGCATAAACCTTGATGTACTGTACCATGTAGATGATACAGCAGAATTTCTAAGCTAAAAGTGTTTTATAGAAAGTGTTTACAGGAAGTGTTTTAGTAGCTTTGACAGTGTGATAAGAAAATCTAATCAAAAGTGCTACCGAAATTAGGGGAAAAAAATGTAAGCGTTAAAAAATCCAAGGGGAGGGGGTCAGCCCCCTTCCCAAGAAAAAAAACTGAGGGGGGTGGGGGGGGTCATTTCCCCCCCACACCGGATCACCACCTACACCACCAAAGAGTTAATCCTGTAGACAATTAAAAAGCTTCATAAATATTTATCCTCGTCAGAATGTATAATTAGCGATTCCAAACATGTCTGTCACTGTAGCAAAAAAAAATAATAAATGCCTGGAAAATAGATAGACCGGCGTAAATTTCAGTGTCTACTTCCCTATTGTCCCTTCACCTAAAACCTGTTCAAGAATATTATATCTTGCCTTATTCAAAATCTTGAAATGATTTAACGTACCAGAATTTAACCAGAATACATCTACAACTCCTTGTGAAACATTTAGTAACAGAGTTCTTCATAAAACCACAAAGCCTAAGGCTGGGTTGAAAACTGGAGCCCACGCCAGGCTCCTTCCAAGCCCACAGTCCAGGGGGATTAAATTCAAGCTGGCTGAAAGGGTCATGTTAGAGCTAGTTTTCCAAGCCTGCTAAGTTTGCGCACTTTTGAACCGAAAGTACCTTTAAAAAGTCCACTTATAATATCACAAATATAATTTCTGACACTCCTATGATATTTCATGGTCAGATTTTATCATTTTCAAGTGCAGAAAAATTATTCACCAATATCGTGTTAGTTTAGGAATTCGCACAGATTTTTAATACCATTTAACACATGTGTGGGACTAAGCAATCTCTAAGTGCGCTATTTAGCGAACTTTGGGGGATTGGCTGTATATATTTTCTGGTGATTCTAAGCATTCTCCTTACCTCTTAGCGGTCTCTCAGTCAGTTCTTACTGAATCCTTTCTGTTAAATTTTTCCATTCCCTTGGCCGCAATTTCCACGATGTTTGTGTTTTCCGTGGACTGATTAGAAGACCACCCAAATCTTCTTGGTAGATCTCCTTCAAGATACAAAGCATGACTGTGCGGCCTCTCATTCAGCCGTTCCGCTTATTTTGCGACTTTGGAGAAGGCCATTAGCGAGCCAAAAAATGCCAGATGTTTTAGGGCCACGCGTTTCGCTCCATAAAAGCACCATTTAGTTCATTTTTGTTTCAATACAATATAGTAATTTATGGCCATTGTAGTTTGTTCTTACAAATTTCTTGCTTGCCCGATTTGGGCAAGTAATTTTTGTTTTGACAATCAAAAATGCTTGCCGCGAATCTGATGTTTACTTGCCGCCGGCCATCGGGCAAGCGGCGTTCTATCGTGCACCCTGAATGTAGTTGAATATATGGGTAAAATGGGTCCAAAAATGCAAGCAATCAAATTAGAAAAGACTAATTTTTTCATCATTTGTGGCTGATTTTCTGTGATAGATTCAGTCTACCTGCTACATGTATCTATAGAGAAAATACAATATTATTATTTTCAAAGTAAAAAGTACTACAATCGGAAGATCTGGATACAGTGATAACCTGCACCAAACGATGCAACGCTGCACAGCATGGAGAGGAGTGTTTGTGGCGTCATACAGCAATCATGTATCACAGCTTTGTACCACAGTACAGCTGGGTGATGGAAATTAGCTATTATGAACTTTGACCTCCGGTTTCCGATCAATGACGATGATGGCACATGGGATACCAAGTACATAATGTAGGACTTTCATATAAGTTGTGTCTGCAGACTCTACAACCAGAATCTATACTTCATATGATGTATACTGTATGAAATAATGATGTATCTGAAATGCAGTTGAACAGCTTTAAGGCACTCGCAACGACCAGTACTGCTTGAGCACTTGTTGAGTGGCGGATTTTTATTTACAAGGACAATGGGCAGACAAATGGTATTGAACACTTGACCATTAAGGTTAGTGACATGATTGGGAACACTTGAAAATGCCTTAAAATTGGGTTATTGATTTGCCACGTCAAAAACATCTATATCGATCAAATCAGCTGAAATCATATCCAATGTGAAGATTAATACAAATAAACACCTCTCATAGAGACTTGGGGTAAAATATTGAGTTTTGGTTAAAATCTGGACGGTTAAACTTCATCCTTTTTCCATTTGCACAGGAGCAAATTTTAAAAAAATCCGCGACGTCAAACGTGCATGCGTTCCAAAATGGTCCGATCAGCCGTTAGCCAACGGTCCGCAGCGGGATAGCCGATTGAACCAATCAGGGCGCTCCGTTCGTCTTGCTACGGTGCACGGTAACCGTGATCGCATTTTGAGCAAAATTGAAACTCACAGAAAGAACAACATTCTGGTAACATGTCGTTATTAGTTTTTCTCATAAAACAACAAATTCATGACGTATGGATCTCAGACTTTCAACACAAGCCGTTTGTAAGTACTAAACTACCGTTTGGTATTGATAATGAAGGGAAGTAATGGACTTGCAAATCAATACCCAATCTTTAAGAACAAATGAGTTGAAATATATACCAACTATACCACTAGCAAGAGTGGATCTCCCACCGTGGAGGATTTGTCTGTAATTTGTTTACTCATGGAGAATCAAGCATAAACATGGAGTATCTTAATTTTTCGGCGGGACGATAAAAATGCCCATAGAGTGCCACACAGCAGGTTTCCGTGCTACAAGATGATTTTGACATAAGTTATTTTAGAATGAGTCAACGTTTGACTACAAGATTTTCACAAGGAGAATCCTTGCATAGTTTTGGTTGATTCTAGAGTAGTTTCAGCCCAAGCTGAGGACTACCCCCAATCATGTAATTTACCTTTAATGGAAATAATGATCAGCTTTGAATGTAGGGCAACACATTGACATCTTGTCTTGAATTCTGAAATCACAATCACATGTTATTAGGGCCGTTGTTCTCCAGAATGTTTTAAAATCAGATAGACAGGAATACACCCAAAGCCTCTAATGAAAATTTAACATGTTTATGTAATACGCATTTTAGCTCAGAAGCTTCAAACGAACAGATTTATCAACAACAAACAGAAAAAAAAGAAAAATGTGAAATGACATGATGTTGAATTGTTGATGTGAACAATGGCAGTCATCTAGATTATGTACTGCCTACATGTATTGAAATACTCATCCATTGACTGAACACGTCAAATTTTCACTTTCATACTAGTGCTGTATCACAAAGGTCAACTAACTGTAACGACTGACAACCCAAAACCGTTCAAATTTGTAGGTTTCAGCTAACTGGTTGTCATTTTGCTGGCAGAAACATGGTCACTTTTGTCAAAATATTTGCAAAAAGAGATGTTGATTTGATGACAAAGTTTAAGTTATTCCACTGTTATCCAATATTTGACTAGTAAGCAATGATTGTAAAGCAAAAATATTATATCACTTAGAACACTGGCATGTTTTTTCAGGGAATAAAAATATTTCTTTTCAGAGAGAAAGGTTAAATATTGTTTTCAGGTTAACCAAAACTGCCCGGTTTTCATGATAGGTTAATCGGGTTTGGAAATAACTGAAATGATACAGCTCTATTTCATACATTTCGTTAAAGATTGTGTCAGGATGTGCAAGTCCATTACTTCCCTTCATTATCAATACAAACGGTAGTTTAGTACTTACAAATGGTGTGCTGAAAATTTGAGATCCATACGTCATGAATATGTTGTTTTATGAGAGAAACTAACGACATGTTACCAAATGTTGTTCTTTCCGTGAGTTTCAATTTTGCTCAAACTGCGAATCGCGGGTATTGTGTAACGTCGGAAGACCAGCGCAGTGCCACTGATTAGTCAACAGGCTAACCTCCACACGACATTTAGCTAACGGCTGATCGGACATTTTGGAACGGCACATGCACGTTTGACGTCGCAGATTTTTTGAAAATGCTTCCCAGTAATTTGAAAAAGTTGAAGTTTAACCGTCCAGATTTTCACCAAACCTCAATATTTACCCAAAGTCTCTATGAGAGGTGTTATTTATATCAATCTTCACATTGGATATGATTTCAGCTGATTTCATTCATTTAGATGTTTTTTCGACGTTGCAAATCAATGACACAATCTTTAAATAGCAACCAATGCAGAGCAGCAGATTTCAAGCTAAAAGACCTTTGCACATTTCATGAATTTGTAACAAAGCAAAAGATGTGTAGTGCAGTATTCAAAAGCTTTACTATCAACCAACCAACCATCAATACGCAAGGCAAAAATCTCTCTTGAATCTTTAATTTCAGATAACGGTTTATGTTATTTTGCAGCAGAGATGTGATTGTAATGGTATGTTGTTACATGTATCTTGATATGGTGACAAATTCAAGTAAATCTAATTTAATCTAATTAAATTCATTCTGTAATTTAATTTAATCTGTATCACTAATTAACAATGACTGTGAAGCAAAAAAACAATATGTTGAAATATCAAGACAATTAGCATATTTGTTGACATCTGTTTTCAAAGCATATAAACAAAATTAAGTTCTTAAAAAGAGCTTTCAAGGATTATTGAAAAACTGGACAGACTGAAAACTGCACGGTTTCTATGTTAGGTTTTAGTTGGCACTAATTCAGCACTGATGATGTACAACGTTAATGTTTATAGTGATAGGCTAACATTGTGGCAGCTTCAATTTAAAAAATTGTCAAATTTTGATATCTGAACTACATAGTAGTGTTCATATGGACAAATAACACCTAGAATAAACAAGTTTGGAAAGTACACTGCCAATGGCAAGTTATGCATGAATAAACAATTAAAACTCA